>JAXGGA010014933.1:0-30633 GCA_038373865.1 Uloborus plumipes | reverse complement strand
TTTTTTTTCTTTTTTTTTTCTTTCTTTGATAAACTGTGTTTTGATGTACTTTGTACTTTTAATTTTTTTTTGAAAACAATTGAGGAATTTTTCTACGGAAGAACTGTAACAGTTACATTCTTTAAAAGGTGCGACAAAACTTTATTTATTCATTTATTTACTTTTTATGTGTCTATTTCATCTGATGAGAGGGGTATATTTTGCTTTTAGAAATCAGCTTCAAGTGCTAAAAAGGTATGTTTGACATAATTTTCAGTTTCAGATAATCAAGAGAATATTGATCAGATGCTACAATGCCGATTTCGATGTACGGGAAAGTAGGCTCGTTTAGTTCTTGACAGAACTTCTTGTTTCTATCATCAATATCATTTTATTAGAATTAAATGACTAGGCATATTTACAACTCACATTAACTGTTTGTAGGCAAACAAAGGTATAGTATAGTATTCCCAAAAAAGAAATTGAAACCCAGTAAACGTTGTTCAGGTAAAAAGTGGAAGCTAAATTTGTGTCATCTTTTTAAAGTCACTTAATTTCGAACAGAATATATTGTTATATAATTGATAATCATGTATTGAAAGAAAGTACATAGTTAAAAATATGCTAAATAGCAATAAAATAATCCTCTATTAATACTGAAGTTGTTCGGTTAATAATTATTTAGAAAATAATAATAGCAATTGTAGCTCTGTTTTAGTGTTTAAAAAGACTCTTTAAAATTACGGAATCTGAATGCAACATAATTAAATTTTTTATCCTTATCAACTCTTAATTATGCTAACAGTTGAAATATTTTCTCAAACTATTTTTCTATTTCTCTGTAGAAAAATGATAATTATAAGGCTAAGGAATAACTGCATTTTTTAACCAATGTTTTGGTGCAAAACGATAATGTGCAGTGTCTTTTTTTTGCATAAAAATTCTTGAATATTTACTGTAATCACTAACATTTAAAATTTTTATATGTTACTTAAAATAACATACGATAAATGAAAAAGAAAATACATTTGGGGAATCCAACTGCGCGGAAAAGAAGTACTTAACAAGAAGTTCTGTCAAGAACTAAACGAGCCTACTTTCCCGTACATCGACATCGGCATTCTAGCATCTGATCATTATTCTCTTGATCATCAGAGACTAAACATTATGTCAAACATACCTTTTTAGCACTTAAAGCTGATTTCTAAAAGCAAAATATACCCCTCTCATCAGATGAAATAGAGACATAAAAAGTAAATAAATGAATAAATGAAGTTTTGTCGCACCTTTTAAAGAATGTAAATGTTACAGTTCTTCCGTAGAAAAATTCCTCAATCGTTTAAAAAAAAAAAATAAATAAAAGTACAAAGTACATCAAAACACATTTTATCAAAGAAAGGAAAAAAAAACTCGTCCGTCGATAAAATGTCTCGATTTTCACTTTTAAACCGTTGCCAGTTGTTAAATATAAATAAAGAATAAAATGCCCTCGTGAATGAAACACTTTTGTTACAAAAAAAATCGTCTGCCAAAAAAAATAATAGTAATAAATAAAATAACACAAATGAATAAATAAACAAAAAATCGTCTGCACAGTCAGTCATTTTTTTCTGAGCACTGCATTTTCCGACCATGTTTTTGGAGTCGGAGTCGGAATCAGAGTCCTCACAGAAGATTATTCAGAAAAGTACTTTACAAACATTATTTATCAAAACCATTTTTTTTACAAAGTTAGTTTGAAGGAATCCGACTTTAAGTTCCAGGATCAACATTCAACTTAAATTCCCCGTAAACGCCAAATGTTAAATTTTTTTCTGAACGGTTCAATATTGAACGAAAAATGGTTCAAACCCAAAAGCGAATAAGGGAATGAACCTCTCCGCGATCTTTCAAACAAAAAAAAGTTTATTCCATTCGGATGGTTCACTTCAAAAGTTTATTAGGTGGGGGAAAGGTTGCTTGAACGGTTCAATGTTGAACGAAAAATGTTCAAATTGAAAATTTAAATACTGTAATGAAGTATACCTTGCTGATATCCTTCGAACAAAAAAAAGTTTATTTAAATCGGACTGTTCACTCAAAAATTATTAGGGTGACAGCTTGCTTGAGCAGTTCAATGTTGAACGAAAAATTGTTCAAATCGAAAAATCAAATATGGGAATGAGTTGTACTCGCCGGAAATCTTTTCCACAAAAAAAAAGTTTGTTCAAATCGGAATGTTCATTCACAAAAGTTATTAGGGGAAAAGGTTGCTTGAACGGTTCAATGTTGAACCAAAATTGTTCAAATCGGAAAATGTAGATACAGGAATGAAGTATCCTTGAAAAGATCTTTCGCACAAAAAAAGTTTGTTCAAATCGGACTGTTAACTAAAAAGTTAGCATCACGGGACAGGTTGTTTGAACGGCTCAAAGTTGAACCAAAAATTGTTCAAATCGAAAAATCAAATATGGGAATGAGCTGTACTCCGCCGAGATCTTTCCAACAAAAAAAGTTTGTCCAAATCGGAATATTCATTCAAAAGTTATTAGGGGGGGACAGACAGTCAGACCGACCGACAGATCGACAGACCAACAGACCGACACACAAATTCCCCATCTCAATACCCTACTTTCAAATTTTTAATTTTTCGATATTCATTTTACCTTTTTATTTTTTAACTTGGCGATATTTTTTGGACTTGGCGATATTTTTTAGATGCATTAAAGCCAATTTTAATACTTTTTTTCGTCTTTCTTTTATTTTTAACGGGAAAGTAGGCTAAAAAACGAATGAACACTTTTTCTTTTAAATTTCACTGTTTAATATTTTATAAAAAATGAGTTATTTTCTGTTAGCAATGTCATTGAAAAATCAACTTATAGCAGCATAATTGAGATAGTAGTTATTCTTTTTACTTCCTTTTACGTAAAGGAAGTATTGTGATCGCAAAATAAAATCACTCAAATTTGAGTCTAACTTTTGATTTTGCTCACCCCCGAATGAGTGTTTCGTAGTTTTTTCGACCTGTCAGCACGTGCATATGTACCTACCAACATATAAGCAGCCGAAAAATCCTTTTCAACCACCCCCGAGTTAATTACGACGAGTTTTCTCGTGACGTCTGTATGTACGTGTGTGCGTATGTATGTGGGTCGCATAACTCAAAAACTATATGCCGTAGAAGCTTCTAGCTTGGTATGTAGGCTCTGAGGATGGTCTAGTTGTGCACCTCCCCTTGTGGTTGCATTTGAATGTTCCCAAGGGGGTGTTTTACCCCTTTTTTGGGGTAAATCAGTGTTAATTTCAATGCAGACTCAAGTGATATGAATTGGCACGACCACTTGGCGATATATCGCCAAGCTTTTGGTCGCCAAGTGTTTGACGCCAACTTGGCGATATATCGCCAAGTTGGCGACAAATTTGGCGAAAAAAATATTTTTTGAATTTGGGTTCAATTTGGCGCTATTGGCGATATTTTGCGAAAAATCCACTGAATGATGTTAAAATCGGCGATATTTAGAAAATGAATCATTGTAAAACATTTGTTTTGCATTGTTTCGTGGCAAACTATGGGTGTAAATGTTCGAATTGCTATCTTGCTCACTCCTAGCACTATTTTAACACCAAGGCATCTACAAAGAAATTTACACGTAAAAGGAAGTAGTGTGGGACCCATACCAGATTTTTTTTTCTGGCCAAATTATTGTATAAATCAACATCGAAAGAGTTTTATTTCTTAAAAATATTTTGAAGGCGCCGAAAATAAAATTTAATTTTTAAAAATATCATACAAGGTGTTTATAAAATCTTGCATTGCTAAAATAAATTTATTTAAAAAAAAGCTATTTAAGATGTGTATGTAATTCTTTTTTATTAAAAATAAATAAAAAGTACTTGTTCTAGTCTTAACAAGTTTACTTCCTTTTACGTAGTGAAAGAAGTATTGTAATAGCGAAAAGATATTCACTCATATTTCGACTTGGTTTGAAGATATTCACTCATATTCACTCAATTCAAAAGATATTCACTCATATTTCGATGTTGGTTTTGCTCACCTCCGAATGAATGATGAGTATTTTTTTCAACCTGACAGCACGAGCATATGTATTTATACCAGCATATAACCAGCCTAAAAATGAATTGGCGCAACCACTTGGTAACATATCGCCAAGCTTTTGATTGAAAAGTGTTAGACGCCAACTTGGCGACAAATTTGGCAAAAAGAAGTGATTTTTTCGAAATTGGGTTCAGTTTAGCGCTATTGTCGATATTTTGCGAAAAATTCACTGAATGATATAAAAACTGGCGATATTTAGAAAATTAGTCATTGTTAGACTTTTTTTTTTTTTTTTTGCATTTTTTCGTGGGAAACTAGGAGGTGTAAATGCTTGAATTGTTGTCTTGAACGTAAGTTTTTTTTTTTTTTTGCGAACTTATTTTTCATAAAATTAAACTATTTTAAAATGATTTGCCTAAAATTGATCACAGATTTCTTCTGTAATGTTACTTTGCAAAAGTAAAGTCAAGTAAGGTCGTATTTTGCTCACATATCTGCAAAATATCCCATAAACAGGACGTTAAATAACTTAATAAATATGGCAACGGCGAACTATTTAAAGCCTAAAATGTATTTAAAATATTCCAAGTACAAGTTTTAAGCAGATAAAAATCGAAAAAAAAGTGATAAAAAAACTTGGGCATAATTAGGTTAACGGTTATTCAAAAATGAATCATATGTAAATAATTGAGTTACAAATAATTTGAACCTATTTTTTTCCAGAAATTAATGGTTATTAATGGTACCATGACGAAAAACATGGTCTATAATGCTAACGCAATTGACTGACAATCGACTTAAGATAGACGAGTCGATCGCGATCGAATGTTTTCTGTCACTGCCTAATATTTTTTCAAAAAAAAAAACAGTTTAAATAAACATTTAACTATTTTTTTTTGCTTAGTAGAAAATTCATCCGTTTTACAGTATATGATTTTCAGAAAATAGAAAGAAAGCCAAACGAACTTGTAGATTGCAATATTGCAGCAATGAGAGATATTGCTATTTTTTACTCATCGAGGCTTGAAAATACTCTTTGAAATGTCCTTTTCGAGATGTGAAATTTATTTTGAAGGATTCATTTTTCAGCTATAAAGATAGTGAAAGCCATAATAGTGATTTCACATTAAATATTAAAAAAAAACCTTTGATGCTTTCAATTAAAAAGTACAACAAAAGAGAGTAAGCTTTAAAAAATCCAATCTATTTTTTCCCTTTATTTATGACCATGATATTGTTTTTTAATATTTTAAAGCATAAAGGGAATAAATACGCTTCACTAAATTTTGGATACTAATTTCCCACTTTCAATACATAAAATACTCTTTTAGTGCATTAAAGATGTAAAAGACTGTAACATATTTTAATACAACTGACTATATCCATTTTTTTTTACTTATAATACTTAATTTTTAATAAAATATGTTTAAAAAGTTAGTTTTAACAAACTCACTTTTTCTTTAAAGGTAGTCAACATTATTTGACTTTAACTGCATTTGATTATGATATGTGAAAATTTGAGAGAAAGCGCACGATTAGTCATATACCATTCCATTGTCAATAAATAGTATTTAAAAGAACCATTAACCATGGGTTTAGCGCAATAAAAGTGATTATAATCACTTGGCAAGAATTACGCATCTGCCTAAAGGAATGGAACAAGCCTTATCTATATGGAGCAAAATGTCTAGTGTTATAAATGAAAGGAAATAGGTTAAAACTTCTCCCACTTTCTTGTGACAAAATTTTTGATTATTAATATACTGTAGGGTGGAAAAAGGTGATTCTTCTTTCGCTTCTTTTTACGCTTGGATGATCATCGGTCTATTTTTTGCAAATAACGTAGTGACGTTTAAACCGCATCAGTTTTAGTTTCGACTGCTCAGTGAAGCATGACTTTGGCACAGTTCTTAAGTCGTTATTTTTTTTCTTTCATTTCTTGCAGATAATAACAGCAGCCCTTTTGGTAATTGACCTTTAGCTCACAGACTTGTGTCAGTTACGTATGTTAGTGAAACCTATGATTACAAAAATGGCGTTAACAGCTGAATTGGATTTTTCATTTGTTGTATTAATGTAACAACCTGCTGTATTCTTTCCCCGGAACTATTTGCAAATTAGTTTTAAGTCAAGATTTGGCCATAAGTAAGCTTTTGCAAATTTTGTTTGACGTTTCTTGCCTTCAAATTAAGAATTATCATCTAACTGACTGGAGGATTAAATGCTGTGATAACTCTTCAAAAATGTTCATGCCAGTGTCTTACATTTCGGTAATTATAATACTTCTTCGATGATAGTAGATGATGGTAACCGCAAGGAATCTAAAGCCTTCTAATTTAATAGAAACTGATAAAGTAAAACATAACAAAACATAAAAAATCTTAGCTGTTGATTTTTATTTTTTACTTTGTTAATACATCTATCTTTAATAATACCTATATTTAATAAATCTTAATTCATCTTCTCTTGCATAGTTAAAAACAAAAACCGTATGAGATAAATACATTATAAATTATAAGTACATTAATTTTGTCGGTTTAAATGCTCCCCAAACCAAATAATGCATTTTAGAAATCACTCACATTTCGATAATTAGCATGCTATTTTGACATTGAAGGAACACCCCAATAAATTTAAAAATATATGAGGGTAAAGATAGAAGAATATTGCTTAAAATGAACTGTGCAACAGTTATTACGATATATTTTCATGTTAACACAAAAAACAAAATACATTACTATAACTTTGTTTCAATATAAAACTACTTTTTAAGTTTTTTAGCGCAAATATGAAATTTGTGGTTCTTAAAATGTGTTTGTGGCTAAAATAAACTTGAGAGGGGATTATGCAGATCAAAAACAAAAGAGCACCTAAATTAACCCTTAACTTCCCACTGTTGGATTTCTGCAACATATGATTTATTTTAATATAACTTACTCATTTTTTTAATTACCTAATAATTCGTTATCTGAGAAAAGAAAGATTACTCCAACTTAATACATGCTATTTTTGTCACTAAATGAGAGCACATTTTCCTCGAAAATCACAACAATTATAACAAGAAGTTCTGTCAAGAACTAAACGAGCCTACTTTCCCGTACATCGACATCGGCATTCTAGCATCTGATCATTATTCTCTTGATCATCTGAAACTAAACATTATGTCAAACATACCTTTTTAGCACTTAAAGCTGACTTCTAAAAGCAAAATATACCCCTCTCATCAGATGAAATAGAGACATAAAAAGTAAATAAATGAATAAATGAAGTTTTGTCGCACCTTTTAAAGAATGTAACTGTTACAGTTCTTCCGTAGAAAAATTCCTCAATCGTTTTCAAAAAAAAAAAATTAAAAGTACAAAGTACATCAAAACACATTTTATCAAAGAAAGGAAAAAAAACTCGTCCGTCGATAAAATGTCTCGATTTTCACTTTTAAACCGTTGCCAGTTGTTAAATATAAATAAAGAATAAAATGCCCTCGTGAATGAAACACTTTTGTTACAAAAAAAATCGTCTGCCAAAAAAAATAATAGTAATAAATAAAATAACACAAATGAATAAATAAACAAAAAATCGTCTGCACAGTCAGTCATTTTTTTCTGAGCCTGCATTTCCGCCATGTTTTTGGAGTCGGAGTCGGAATCAGAGTCCTCACAGAAGATTATTCAGAAAAGTACTTTACAAACATTATTTATCAAAACCATTTTTTTACAAAGTTAGTTTGAAGGAAATCCGACTTTAAGTTCCAGGATCAACATTCAACTTAAATTCCCCGTAGGCGCTAATGTTAAATTTTTTTCTGAACGGTTCAATATTGAACGAAAAATGGTTCAAACCAAAAAGCGAAATAAGGGAATGAACCTCTCCGAGATCTTTCAAACAAAAAAAAAGTTTATTCCATTCGGATGGTTCACTCAAAAGTTATTAGGTGGGGAAAGGTTGCTTGAACGGTTCAATGTTGAACGAAAAAATGTTCAAATTGAAAATTTAAATACTGTAATGAAGTATCCTTGCTGAGATCCTTCGAACAAAAAAAAAGTTTATTTAAATCGGACTGTTCACTCAAAAATTATTAGGGGTGACAGCTTGCTTGAGCAGTTCAATGTTGAACGAAAAATGGTTCAAATCGAAAAGCGAAATACGGGAAAGCCTCTCCGAGATCTTTCAAACAAAAAAAGTTTATTCCATTTGGACGGTTCACTCAAAAAATATCAAATGGGGAAAGGTTGTTTGAACGGTTCAATGTTGAACGAAAAAATGTTCAAATGGAAAATTTAAATACGGTAATGAAGTATCCTTGCTGAGATCCTTCGAACAAAAAAAAAAGTTATTTAAATCGGACTGTTCACTCAAAAGTTATTAGGGGGGACAACTTGATTGAGCGGCTCAATGTTGAACGAAAAATTGTTCAAATCGGAAATGTAAATACGGGAATGAAGTATCCTTGATAAGATCTTTCGAACAAAAAAAATTTGTTGAAATCGGACTGTTCACTCAAAAGTTAGCATCGCGGGACAGGTTGTTTGAACGGTTCAAAGTGGAACCAAAAATTGTTCAAATCGAAAAATCAAATATGGGAATGAGTTGTACTCGCCGAAATCTTTCCAACAAAAAAAAAAGTTTGTTCAAATCGGAATGTTCATTCAAAAGTTATTAGGGGGGAAAAGGTTGCTTGAACGGTTCAATGTTGAACCAAAATTGTTCAAATCGAAAATGTAGATACAGGAATGAAGTATCCTTGAAAAGATCTTTCGAACAAAAAAAAGTTTGTTCAAATCGGACTGTTAACTAAAAAGTTAGCATCACGGGACAGGTTGTTTGAACGGTTCAAAGTTGAACCAAAAATTGTTCAAATCGAAAAATCAAATATGGGAATGAGCTGTACTCGCCGAGATCTTTCCAACAAAAAAAAGTTTGTCCAAATCGGAATATTCATTCAAAAGTTATTAGGGGGGGGACAGACAGACCGACCGACAGACCGACCGACAGACCGACAGACCGACCGACACACCAATTCCCCATCTCAATACCCTACTTTCAAATTTTTAATTTTTCGATATTCATTTTACCTTTTTATTTTTTTAACTTGGCGATATTTTTTGGACTTGGCGATATTTTTTTTTAACTTGGCGATATTTTTTGGACTTGGCGATATTTTTTAGATGCATTAAGCCAATTTTAATACTTTTTTCGTCTTTCTTTTATTTTTAACGGGAAAGTAGGCTAAAAAAGTTACACCTGAACAACTGTGTTTTTTCTATAAAAATAATACATTATATTTTATGCTTTCTCTTGATTAGTGAAAAAATAAGCTACCAGGTAACACATTTAAACATTTTATGTCCGTTTAAAAGTAATTTTAATTTTCTAATGCAAAAAGTTTGAATGAAGTTTGATTTTAATTATGCATTGCAGCAAATAAAAAAATGGTTGAAATTCAACTTCAAGCTGCTTATTTTGCTTTAGAATAGTTTTTCATTTTACAGGGTGACAAGAAATAACTTGGACGAAGTTTCAAACCAAATATCTGTAAATACCACTGAATTTTAACGATATTGTGATAGAGAATCGATCCTAGAAAGCTACTAAATAGGTGTAAGTGAGTTAGTTGGGATAACCATTATTGTTCGCGAACTATCTGCTATATTTGAATTGCATAAGCAAAAAACGAAAAAATGTAAAATTGTTTAACGATTGAAAATGGCTAAATACACGATTTCCTGCACAATTAGAAGGTTAAAAAAACTCAAACATGATGGTGACAGGTCAGGAAGAAGAAGAAAATGCACAGTTAACACATCTAGTGACCAGAAAGTGGTCAAAAAGCTAGTTTAATGAAATCCTAGGATTTCAATGAGAAAGGTTGCTACAGGGGTGAAAATCAGTATAGAAACCACTCGTTTGATGGTAATTGTTGAGCTTGGTCTTCTCCCTTACAAAATGAAAGAGACTTAAAAGCTAGCAGCAAAGAACAAACGCACAAGACTTCAAAAGATGAAAAAACTGTTAAGCGGGCCGCAGATGATCGATGGAAAACATTGCTCTTCACAAATGAAAAACTGTTCTCAAATGAACAAACTCAAAATAGCCATAGTGATAGAGTTTGGTCATCAGAAGCACCTGGAACTTTTTTAATTGTTGGCGGCGTCAACTACCCCTATCTGCAATGGTTTGGGGTGGGATATGTGCTAGTGGGGAAACACCACTTGTTTTTGTTGATCAATGGATAAAAAATAATCAGCAAACATACCGCAAACTCATTTTGGATGATGTTGTCTTACCTTGTTCGCAAAAGTTCTTTGAAAACCAAAGATGGACCTTCCAACAGGATTTTTCACAAAAGACAATCAATATTGATGCAAGACACATTTTCCAAACTTCATTGGAGCTGAAGAATGGCCCCCCGTATTCCCCAGATTTAAACCCAATGTATTATTCCGTTTGGTCTATCTTCGAAACAAGGGTGTATACTAAACCTGCTAAAACTTTGCCATCTCTACAACCATTCTTCGGAAAAGAAAGGGATAAAATATCAATGAGTGAGTTGCAGCTCGTAGCCGAAAATTTTGCGACACGTCTAAAGCTCTGTATTAATACTAACAGTAGCCATCTTGAAAACGTTTAAATATATTAGACAAAATAATGTATTCATACTTATTTTGTAGTTTGGTCGCATTATTTTCATTAGCAACAAAGTTATTGCTACAAGACAAAACCTTATAGCATCCTCTTAACAGTTGTGGCTGTTTAGCGTTAAGAGGATGCTATAAGGTTTTGCCTTGTAGCATTAAGGCAAAACCTTATAGCAGTTATACCGTACGATGTGCGTCCAAGTTATTTCTTGTCACCCTGTATTATTACTTCAGAACTGTCTAATATAATTATTTCATATAAGTTTTTAAAAAAAAAAAGCAAAGTTAAGGGTTATAACTATAACTAAAATATTCTGTGGATATTTGCGATAAAAAGAGAGATTCAGTACTCTCAAATCGATGACAGTACCGCAATTCAAAAGTAACATGCCTTCATAAAAACATGTAACATACACATTATGCAGTGCACAACTCATCGGTCAAAGCACACATACACATCACATAAGACGAGCACATAGCACGAAACACATGCGAACCACATAAGCCGCTCACTTACTCTAAGAAACATACACTATATGATACTCATATACTGCTGCTTAGCAGACTCTCATACACACACCGTGAACCACATTCTCGTATCGACATCACACAACACATTTTAACGCACAGAATGCAAACATACGCGCTGCGCTACATGCACTTGCATGAGCCAGAAAAGCAAAAATCTCATCGCATTTGTACCATTTACTTTCACCAAACTGCACACACATGTAGCGAAAATACATGTATATATGGATGCACAGACATCCGACAAAAGGTTGTGTCGGATGTCTGTGCATCCATAAGATCAATTTTTTTTTTTGCATTGATAAGGCGTTCCTTGTAACGCCGAAACACGTGTCTGCAGTATCCCTGCTTATTTGTGCCTCCATAACGTTGTAATTTTTTCTACATCAATAGCACAAAGGTATTTGTAAACTTTACACACACGCACTAGAAAAATCTGTTACTATTTAATGAGACAGTAAGAGTTATCAAAGCCTATGGCTTAAATGTAGAACTAAAACTGTTGAGGTAATTTTGTCATTCCTATTGCTCAAAAGATTTCAGGTTAAATTCACTTTAATATGTATAAAATGCCAATTTTTCATTAAATATTGATCTGTCTTTAATTCCATTTCCTTTAATCAAAACATTAACTTCCATGAATTTCTTGGACAAATCACGGTTAGAAATTTATAAATAAGAAGTTTACATCTTACTCAAATATAATATGGTAGAAAAGGGAGTTAGTTATCTGCCATAAGAAGAAGGGAGGGGGGTAGAGCTTAGCTTTGAAACTGTATTAATGACATTAATCACCTTAGGATGAGAAGCCAACCTCATTATCTTGTAAGTAACGAGAACTCTTGAATCTCATTAAAAGTTTGTTATTGCCACGAATATAGTCTGGTTTTACGCACTGCTGCCATTAATTAATGAAAAATATTTTCCATAGCTTTTATCTTATGTTACACAAGCTGCTTAATCGAAACCGCTGTGAAAAGAGGGATTTACATTTCTGTGTTTTCCTGAATATTACCTGAGCAGGATGAAGAGGCTTTTGGATGATGTAAATTTATACGCTCCATGATGAAATTTGATGCCGCTGAAACATTACTTTCTGAATTGGCTGGTATCAGGAAACGTGCAAATATTTTAACTCTTCGAGCAAGTAAGCTTAGAGTTTAGTTAAGTGAAAATAGTTGATACTTACCAGGAAATCATACGTTAGTTTAACAATGAAAAAAAAAGAGAGACCATTTTAAACATGTATCTAGACACGTAAATTATTTGCCTTTGTTTTTAATAATGAGTAACCAAATTTTTAATAATGAGTATTACAAGCAAACATTTACTCCCCGACATCCAGTTTTAATTGATCTTTAAGTGCTGAGGTCTTCTTTAACTTCGAAAAGATAAATTTATAAATAACTTCATTTTTCGGTGAAATGTTTGCAAGAGACATTTTTCTTTTTTATTTTAAACCTATTTGTTTATACTAGAAAAAATATTGTGCAGAAGGTAGTAAATTTTTTCAAAATATTATACAAAGCTTAACTTATTTCTAAAAACGTTTGTAAATTGCTAATTTGAGATCGTTGTTCCTTTATGTATAATGAAGAAATCAGAGACATAAATGTGCGGTGGGCTTTATAATTTGGACGGTTTCACGTGATCCACTATCTTTTTTTAAATATTATTTCTGCACTTTGAATACAGTTTGTATTAAGAAATATGAAATTATAAAGACAAACTATGTGTGTAAAATAAATGTTTTCAAAGAACTCTGTATAAATATTTGCGTTTAAGCGTTAAGGTTCTATTATTTTTTTCTTAGAACTTTTTTTAAAATTTCATTATAAAGTAAGAATAAAAAACTAACCGCCAAAAAAGTGAAAAACCTATCTATAGAAACTTATATCAATAAAATTTCGTCCGATTATTAGGAAACGATTTCCGAATAATCCTCCGAGATTACTCTCACATTTTTTATGCAACCACAAAGAATTGTGAGGAATAGTCTACCGCACGGAGGGAAATATGTTTCACGGATGTTTGCTTTCAGATATAATGCGTCGTAAGAAGACAAAGGCATTTACTCTTGGGAATGTAACTTGTTATCGATTTTCGTTTCCTTTCTTATAATAGGAGAAGCATTACAATATACGAAATGCATATCCAAATCTTGTGTCTTGAAGAAATGAATAATTTCATAACCACAGACATAATTTATACAGTGTCTTGAGTATTGCGTTAAAAAAAAATCTGAAGCCAAGAAATGTATGTTTTAGTTGTATGTTACCTTATCGTTTGAAACTTAAATCAAAGAGCTACGCTGAAAAAAAACTCCATGAATATTTATCGCCAAAAGATGGTGAAAAGAAATGTCGATGAAAAAAAAATTAAGATGCAATATCGGCATCTTAAGAGGCAACCTCGGTTATTCCATCCAAGGACTGTAGCTTCGTGCTTATTGGCACTCGTTAGCCCGGAATAGGATTAATCGAGCAAGAGGCAAACATCCTCGAGCTCTAACTTAAAATTTACGAGTTGTATCGTACCATTCTGCGGTCTATCACTGGTGTTCTAATTTCATATTAGCTACCATTTTTTGTTTTGGCTCTCTTAGCTTCTATACTTCGCAGCAACTTAAGTTGGCAGTGACGTCACTACGGGCGGAGCCAATAAGAGCTCACAAGCAGTCTGTGATCTCCTCTTATTCGCCAAGTAGGCTGTGACGTTTTATCTAGCTCGTTTTTCATAGGCTAACGTCACGCTGACGTCATCCGCCCGTAGTGACGTCACTGCCAAGTTAAGTTGCTGCGAAGTATATAAGAGAATTTCTGCCTTCAGCTCGGTTAATCCTAAGACTGTGCTAATAAGCACGAAACTGCAGTCCTTGGATGTAAGGCTCCTATAAGAGGGGAGCTGACTCATCCGACATTTTGGTTCCAAAACGGTGGGCGTGGAACCACTGGTATCTGTACTTAAGTCGCATTGAAGAAAAGTGGAAGCTAGGCTTGAACTGTAGCTGCATAGATGATATTTGAATATTTTTGTCTATATGACAAAAACATTTCATAAACTCTCGCTTGAAACAAGTGCAATATGAAAATAGACCCAATATCATGAAGCATTTCCCAATAAACTGTTTTTAAATTCGAGAAATAAGTTATCTTTTTAAATTTACCTAATATGGTGCTTTATGCAATTAATCATAAGTTATTTTCCGCCAAAGCAACCAGGTATAATATTAATGTGTTTCAAATACCTGTAACAAGGCTGGATCCAATAATGTCTTGGAACCAAAATGTCGGAGAAGTCAGCCTGTCCTCTAAAGGAGCTCTACTTGGATGGAATAACCGAGTTGGCGGTATATTGCATGTTTCTGGCTCAGCCCTGGCTTAGGGACGGTGACTTACTGCTTTACAGATTGAAAGAGTTTTTCTGTACAAAACAGCTTTATCTTAAATTAAAATTGCATTTTCCTCAACTCAAAGCTAGCCATTTATGCGCAGGATTTCGAAACAAATTTCATCTATGTGATAACATCCTTGTTCCGGTTTCGTTAGATGCCTTTCAGACATGTTTGCATAGTTAACAGATTGTCAGTTAAAATCCAGAAATTTCACCTTTTACACACATAAAAAGAGAGCTTGAAAGTGTTTATATCGTCATTAAAATATTCTTTTTTACAGGTATTATGTTTCAAAAGTACACTCTCTAAGTAGACATTGTTAGTTCATGACGAAACCTCACTACTTCTTCGTTTACCACTATCAAATTTATAATATTAGCTATGATTTATTTTGATAATAAATTACTCTATATTAAACAATTAAAACGTACAGTTTAGAACCAAATACATAAATTGATGAAAAAATATCCGATACTTATTACAAAAGGAGAGTAAAAGTAATTTCCTCATCTTTCCAGATATTGATCATAAAAAAAGAGTAAATAAATAAATAAATAATGAATATTTCACAAAGAATTACTGCCACTGCAAAATATCAAATGAAATGCGTTGTAAGAAAAAAATATTAAATTAACAATATGAGAATAATTTGAACAACACGCGTTACATAACTAAACAAAAACATTTTACTTCGGTAGAAACAAAATCTCTGTTTTTACCGTGACAAAACACAACAAATAATTTACAAGAACTATTTGATTACAAAGTGATATTTAATAATACATTCTAAGTAATTATTTATGTCAGAAATATTTTAAATTGTTGCCTGTTTTAGCATTATTTTCATTCATTTTTCCATTTATTTTGAAAAACACAAACATTGCTTCAAATGCTTACCAATTTCAGATTTAGGACTATTTAATATGATCATCACTTTCATTTTTATAATTTTCAAATCATTATTAACAAACAAAAGATTCCGGAGCGTTTTATTTCACAGTTGTGTTTACTTATTATTTTTTTTCTTTTTCTATTTATTACAAGAAGCGAAAAAACCCACCTGAAAATACAATTAGAATATACTTTGTTCATGATTTTTTTTGTACAAACACTTAATTTCTAAAAGTGTCTTTTTTCAAACAGAACAGTTTTAATTTGTCCCTCTGACGCGTATGCTAAAAGTACTTAAACTGTCTATTTTAATCACTGCATGCTAAACGTTACTTTCCTTTTTACTGTTAGAAACCCTACTCATGATTGAAATATTAGTGAGTTCGTGAACATATTTTTGAAATAATGTGTCTTGCCTTCTAAAAATACACTGTGCAAAAATAATTTAAGAAATTTACATATTTTAAACGTTTTATACATTATAGAAAAGGGGGAGGGCAATTCTGAAAGAAAAGAAAAAAACAACGATTTTTTCTTCGTATTTTTGGAAGAAAAGGTTTGGATAAATATGTACAAGAAATAAGAGAATCATTTAACTCCACACAATAGAATCTCACGCTTAAGTAATCTTCATTACTATGTTTTTTCCTTTTTTTCTTGCTGAACCATTATTTATTTTGCTTCGTAAATCCACTGCTAGCCGAACTTTCTCGGGCTTTGTTCATAAGGAGATAATGTTTTATAACCAGTAACACCCGTTACCACAACACTCATTCTCCTCAACCTTTATCCTCTTCTTATTTGGATAATGGCCTTTTGACCAAAACATATTTGCTTACACATGCAATTGCTTGATAGCTGACCGACCACGCCTGACATCTCGGGTCGGGGCATGCTGAAGGTGCGGTTCCGTTCCGCTTCTGTTTACGCCCTTTGTAAAATCTTCCTTAAGGTTATTGAACACATAAGAACGAAACTTCCCAACTCCTTGATGCGTGAAGTTCTAAGTCCCTTAATGTTCCTCCGCCTGTTAGCTCTATTTTGCGTGTCCGGTTTCACTTATTGTTATCCTTTCGCCTATGGTCCTTATATTCGATAATGCCTCTGCTGGGAACTTGAAAAGATTAGTTTTTGCAGACGTGTTGTTGGCTCTGTGACGGAAGAAGAATCGCATTAGTTTGATCTATCATCAAACATGAACCGAGACCATCGAAGCGAATTGCTCATCGCGGCTTGACCCACTTGACTGCAAACATGGTGGTTGGGTGACATGCTTGGCCGGCTTGACCCTTTCGACCGTAACGCACGCGCTGTGCACGAAGGGCCCAGCAGTCGTCTTCCAGATGCGAATGGCAGATGAGCCATTTCTCTCTTGTGAGTCCCACTGTTCTAGTGACCCATATCAGGCGTCGGATTTGGACCATTGGCTGTATTTTGAGTCACTGATTGATCTTCGCGCGCTAATCGTGAGAATTTACCCACAGAGCGATTGAAAATGAGTTAAGAAAAGAACATCACTCTCCCGCATCATTCCTTAGTTAGCTTCTGAGAATTGCAGCGATAAAAAATAAACGTATAATGCGATACTCTGAAGTAACTCTTTGGAGTATCTTCGACTTTCTCTCGTCGCTTTGCTTCAAAATAATTTAACTCTCACCTGGCCATAAAATATAAACAAGAATTACTTGCAACCTCTTAACTTAAACAAAAGCATAAGTATCAAAGAAACCAATTGATCAATTAGAAATGTATATTGCGATTTTTATTATTCAGTGCCTTTTATCTCTTGCAACATGCGAAAATTCCGATCCTGGTAGGTATCTCATTGGGAGCCAACCTATTCTCTTCATTGATGACAACGGTGCTGATTCTCAAGTTTACAACTCCACTCTTATTCTGAAGAAAAAAGGGACTTCTTCTTCGTACTCTGGAGGGCCCGTATATTACGACTATAAAAAGCATGATACAGTGATTAACAATCATCATGTTCCTGAAAAAATTGGAGCAACGTGGAAGAGACCACATGCCAAACCAACGAGTTTCAGCAACCACAAAGGTCAGACTTGTTTTCTCTTGTTCGTAGTTTTTCGTTATTTCTACCCAATTTTTTTACATACTAATCAAAATTAACCTGTAATGCCTTAACATTGTCGACTGTATTATGCTCTGTAAACTTCATTTCAAAAATCCGGCATTTCACCGGCACTGTAGTAATTTCAAACTTGCATGAATTAATCTTTAGGTTCAAAACTTGTAGTTGAGTTAGTGGGTGCAAAATTTGGCATTTAATTTCTTTTAAATATTTTAGTGTTGTGAAGCATTTCGAAATTTAATTAAAAATTTCAGGTGCTGTAATAACGTTTTATTGTAAGCATATGCAAATGGCCTGACCTTAAGTTTATGTTAAGATTTACTCTGTTTAAGGTTAATATGATTAGTTTGAATGAAATATTGCTTGAATAAGAATGAGGTAGGATGTCCCAGTCATACGTTTTTTTTTATCAGTGTTACTGCGGACATGTGAATAGCAATTACAAAACATGAGTTAGAATTGTCAAAGGTAAGATAAACATAAGATAGTGTAGAATTGATTTTTTTCTCCGTGCATGTAATGTCTTCCTTGTGTGTAGCAAATATTTTGTATATGTGCAACTACATGTTTTGTTCTGCTTAAGAGCATTTTTAAATAGTTTAACAACCCGGGAATTGCAAATAACATTCAGCTCGGTAAATGCACTGGAAATCTTCAAAAAAAAACTTTTTGAGCACGGACATTTGTGCGCTTTCTCAGTAAAATTTTTGGAGCAATTTTCAGACTGCTACTGAAAGAACTTTAAGAAACGCATAGTTATTTAATAATATTTAAGCATTCTTTCTAGCTCAATTTCACGACGCCGGTGACATAAATTGTGAAAGACACTTGTCCCTCTTTTTGAACGCAGTTATGAAAACTTCCAGACTACATATTTACGCAATTACGCTGAACAATATGAGGCACTTTTTAGAAATTTCCAAAAGTTTTTAACTTATGGAGCGGTAATTGTTTCCATGTAGTTCACTTAGAATATATTTCGAAGCATTTTGTAGAATTTCGATATATAGTTGCAGTCTTTGCTGAAGGGTGCAGATGTACTTTAAAAGTGTATTTTCATATGACTTTAATAACATGAAGACAACGAGACTCAAATACCGTCAACAATCATGCTGGATGCTTTCAAAAATATGCTCTACAGTAGCACAAGTACAATGGGAACTTTTCTAAAGAATAAATATTTAGTTAACTGCATTAAATTCGCCAGCGGGGAGACGGAAATTCGATGTCATGTTTTAGATATCATGTTATTTTTAGAGTGATTACTAATCAACATTATTGCACAAAAAATAATAATTTACGTACATGGTTATGCGTAGTGAATCGTAGGATATAAAAGAAACAGAACTTCAGAGCAAATTGAAATTTTTTTAGCAACAAACATTGGAAAGAAAAATATATTTACCACATCATGACACCCACGTTCAATAGGATCATCTCCGATTTTGTTTATTGAAAAAAAAAAAAAAAAATCGGAAATACAAAAGTTTTATTTATTTATTCACTTGATTTGATTTGATTTTTTTTTTCACAGAAGATAAGAAGTAAGAAAATATTTTTTGTATTCTAAGTATCCTAATATTGAAGCACATTTTGAAGTTTTAGCATTGAACGTCTAATAAATGCATACATTATGATTCAATATTCTTTGCCTAACACAACAGTTTTAGCTTAATGTCCCGTTTATTTATTTATTTTACTAATGAAAGCATTATGTTTTGTTTTGTAATGGTAGTACAAGGAAAAAAGTCATTTCTATTTTTTTATTGAAATACATGGTGCATCCCAAAAGTAATGCGAATGATTTTTTTTCTGGCGCAATGGGGAACAGCACAGCGTGTTCTAACCAGCTGAGCCAGGTGTAGGGGGTGTAGGCTTCAAATTGCGCCAGAAGTTTTTTAGTTGCCAGCTGCCAGAGAGACAGAACCCCTTTTTCAGTAAATGTGACACGAGAAAATGGACAATTCGGAGGAGCAACGGTGCGCTATCAAGTTTTGTGTTAAACTTGGGAAGTCTGGCACCGAAATGTTTCAATAAATTCAGCAGGCATTTGGGACTGATTGCTTGCCCCAATCCTAAGTTTTCCGATGGCACAAGTCGTTCACGGAGGGACGAAAGAACATCACGGACGAACCTCGCAGCGGACGGCCATCAACCTCACGAGCCGACAAAAATGTGACGCGTGTGCGTGATTGTTAGAATTCTGACAGACGATTGAGCCTTCAATTGATATCATAAACTCTAAACTTAACAAAATCAACAGTTCGTCGCATTGTCACAGAAGATTTGAATATGAGAAAGGTGTGTGCCAAACTGGTTCCAAAAGTTTTGACCGACGAACAAAAAGACCTGAGAGTGCTCCGATGCCAAGAAATGTTGGAAATGTGTGAAAAAGATCCCAATTTTTTAAACGTAGTTATCACCAGCGATGAGACCTGGATTTTTGAGTATGACCCTGTTACAAAAAGGCAGAGTTCAGAGTGGCACACCACATTCTCTACCCGTCCCAAGAAAGCTCGCATGAGCAAGTCCAGGATCAAGACCATGATCATTGTTTTCTTTGACGTCAGAGGTATTGTGCACCACGAATTTGTACCGACTGGGAAAACAGTTAACTCAGTTTTCTACTTGGAAGTGCTTAAAAGACTGAAAAGGACCGTCGCTCGTCGCCGAAACGACATCAAGGACACGTGGAAACTTCATCACGATAATGCGCCGAGTCACAGCGCTTTCATTATTAACGATTTCCTGGCCAGGGCTCACACCCCATTGGTTCCCCAGCATCCTTACAGTCCTGACCTGGCTCTTGTGGACTTTTTTCTGTTTCCTAGGTTGAAAGGAGCAATGAAAGGTGAACATTGGGGCTCGATTGAGAGCATTCAAGCTCGTGTCACATCGGCTCTGAAGGACATTCCAAAACAAGATTTTCAAGATGCCTTCCAGGGTTGGAAACACCGTCTTCAGAAGTGTACCAATGCAAGAGGGTGCTATTTTTAAGGTTTTTGACTTTTTGTATGAATATCTTCAGTAAGTGTTTTTTTATGAATTTTTTCGCATTACTTTTGGGACGCACCATGTAAGTAGTAGGAAGCATTATTTGGAATATAAAAAGCATGTTCTACAGTTAAGTTGATGTTTATAATAAAACCAACCGATATAATCGAATATTAAGTTACTGGAATTTAGCTGCTGTTTGCATTATGTCTTAACATTATACGATATATCTAAATGTTCCTTATTTAAAAGTTTTGAAGTTAAGTTAAATTTGTTAGAGTCATGTGCATGCATTCTTTCTTACTTATCATTCGATATTAGTATTTTAAATTAAATCCTAAATCTGTTTAATTTCGGAATTGTTAATTTTATAAGAAATGAAATTAAAAGTAAGCTTTTCTTTTAAGTAACGAATGAAATCGAAATTGAATATCTTTCATAAAAAGTAGATGAGCAAGGAATGGCTCCTACCTACTACTCATAGTTTGCTTTAAAAAAAATATTAAAATTCAGCATCGTTTTAATTTTTGTTTATTCTCAGAATGCTTCAAAATCCTAGACTATAATTTTGATCAATATATACAAAATGGGTTACATTTCATCAAAATATTAATAAATTTAACAAAACCCGAAATTTTAAACCCATAAATCTACTAAATAAAATAATATCAAAGAAAAAAAAATCCTGGCCAGGTAGATGATAAAAATCAACATGTTACCCTTATTTTTTACAGAATCATTTTAGTTAAATATTATTGTCTTCTGTGTTCCTTTGTATTTTATAACTTTGTATAGCTAGTAGAATATTATTTTAAGCAATTAGTGAAATGAGAATTTACAGTTAAATTATTATAGGCCGAAGTTTCGCGCCATCTCTAAATACTGGTTTTTTATTGTGTTTGTGTTTTATTATTATTATTATTATTATTATTATTATTATTATTATTATTATTATTAAGAAAAACTAACTATCATAATAATAATTATTATTATTATTATTATTATTATTATTATTCCCATTTTAAGCAGCAAGTTTAAAAACGGAGTTTAAATACGAGAAAAAGAGCTAAGCGAACCATAATCATGTCTTGAATCAGTGATTTCAAACTTTCTTGAACCCCATTTTTAACAATCTAAACTCAATGTATTTGAGGAAACAGTTACACGCACACACAAACACAGGAATTTATTAACGGCTTCATCTTGCGTAATGTGCTTTCTTAATGGCTGAAATCATACTAGGATAGCTAGCTGATTCCATTTTTAGCACATATTTTGAGCTCTGATAATGTATAAATTCAACCATTACTATTTTGCTTAACTACGCATTTCCGCTGATTATTCATAGGTAAGCTCAAACTTCTCAAACGCATGAAATATAGCAGATAATGCAATTAATTTTCATAAATGAAGTGTAGAGCGAAACGTAACGGGAACTTATTTTTTCCCCCTCAAAAGTGAGCTTCGATTTGTTGTCAACATATTGGTGCACAAGGCGCCTATTTTACTCACAACACTATTGCATTTATGAATTACTGTTATGTACAAATTACTGCCTGAATTGCTTGTTAAAACAAAAGTAAATATAAAATAAAAAGTAAGTACATATATTGACGTATAAAACAAACTGCGTAATACACTGCAAAAAAACTGTTGTTTTTTCAGTATAATACTGTCAGCCGAGGTTCCAATTTAAATCTGCAAAATGCACAATAATAAACTGCAAAACTAGCAATTTTACAGTTTATTAATGTAAAGTTAGCAATTTTACAGTTTATTGCTGTAAAAATTAACTGTATTATGCTGTAAAAACAACATTATAATACTGTCAGCCGAGATTCCAATTTAAATATGCAAAATGCACACTAATAAACTGCAAAACTAGCAATTTTACAGTTTATTACTGTAAATTTAGCAATTTTACAGTTTATTGCCATAAAAATTAGCTGTATTATGCTGTAAAAACAACATTATAATACTGACAGTAGAGGTTACAGTTTAAAACTGTAAAATGCACGGTAATAAACTGTTAAATTAGTAATTTTAGTTTATTACTGTGAAATTAGCAGTTTTACAATTTATTATTGTACAGTTAGCAATTTTTACAGTTTATTACTAGGAAATTAGCTGCATTATACTGTAAAAACAATATCCATTTTTTACAGTGTAGGGTTATGAAAGTGTTTCTGTGGTGTATAACAATATGCCACTCGTCATTTTGCAGCTCAAAATTATGCTTAGCAGAATAAAGCTTAGAATAATTCCACACGAAAAAAAAAAAGGAAACATACTTTGAGTTGTTAAAACACTTGTTTTAATCTTTCTTTTCGGGTGAGTGGATGCACAGTTCCCATCTACTAGTTTACATTTTTAAATCTAAAGTAAATGATTTAGTTCCTGAATTCAAATGTAAGCTTAAAGCAAACAGAAGACGGTGTTACGTTTTTGCTTGTTTATATTTTACATTTACTGAGCAAACTTTCATCACAGTAAAGATGCTTAGAAACATGTTTTGTTTAACTTGTGTCTTTATTTAAGTATCGATCTTGATAACACTTGTAACCTCATAATACTTTTTTAGCGCCTTACTAGATTTATCATTAGCGTCTGCTTAAGTTTAAAATACAATAGTGTTAAAAATAAGAACTAACGTTGTTTACCTCACTATAAGATATAACTAGACTGCACAATGCTTTGAAATGATAAAAAAGGGAATTTGATATTCGAAACATCTTAATAAAAATGCGTAAAAAATTTATATTTTAAGTGTTGTTATTTGCATTTTTAACGTATTATATTATTTATGATTATTATAAAAAATTTAAATATAAATAAATAAACTGACGTTTATGAATGAAAATTTCCGTAGCAGATAGAGATTAACCAAAATATAAAGGAAAAAGGTTTGTGCTGTACAAATCAGTCCGCATAACTCTGTCTGTATCTGATGACATCTCCTCCGAAGTGTATCAAATCCTTGGGTCGTCTGTCCAAAATATAAAAGGTTGTTATCATTGTGCGGGCTCAACCCTCCATTGTTTAGTAACTACGGAAAGAAGATGCTACCTGTCACTTATTTAGTGTTCGACGTAGAGCTTGAAACCTTGACTGTCTGTTAACAAACTCAAATAACGTTTCTCTATGCGAAAGTTCCATTCTACACTGCAAAAAATTAACTGTTGTTTTAACAGTATAATACTGGCAGCCAAGGTTCTTATTTAAAACTCTAAAATGCTCAGTAATAAACTCTAAAACTACCAATTTTAGTTTCTTACTGTAAAGTTAGTAATTTTACAGTTTATTGAAGTAAAATTTAACTGTATTATACTTTAAAAACAACAGTATAATACTGGCAGCAGAGGTTCCAGTTTAAAACTGTGAAATGCACGGTAATATACGGAAATTAGCAATTCTACAGTTTATTACTGTAAAAGTCGCAATTTTACAGTTAAGTACTGTATAAGTAGAAATTCTACAGTTTATTACTGTAAAATTAGCAAATTTTGCAATTTATTATTGTAAAATTAGCTACATTGTACTGTAAAAACCACATTCAGTTTTTACAGTATAATACTTGTCATCTTTTTTCAATCTGTTACAATGTAGATACCAGTGAAACGCTAATAACGTTTCGGTTAACCTGTAGATCTTTTCAGTTATAGTAAAAACAAACTGAAATTTGCAATAAGTTACCGCCCATAAGCCAGGGCTGAGTGGCAGAACTGAAGCAAATGCACCCACAGCTCGATCATAGCATCCTAAGAGACTGCAGTTTCGTCCTTATTATGGACTCCTCAGTTAGGAATAGCCAATGATCGAGCCGGAGGCAAAAATCCTCTCAATGTAGCCAAGATAGCAAACAAATTTGTTGGCTAGCGAACTGAGGCAAATAGTATTTGCTTCAGTTCTGCCTCAGCCCTGGCTTATAGGCGGTAACTCATTGCATATTACCCAGCTTTTGCCTTCAAATTTCGAGTTGAGCCGCACCATGGTTTGCGGACGCTCGCTGGTAAGATAAATTCACTTTATCTACCGGTTTGTTGGCTATCTTGGCTACATTAAGAGGATTTTTGCCTCGATCATTGGCTAATCCTAACTGAGGAGTCCATAATAAGGACAAAACTTCAGTCTTAGGATGCTATGATCGAGCTGTGGGTGCATTTGCTTCAAACTGATATTTGTTTATCTAAATCGGTTTGGTAGTTCTCCATTTTTGTGCGTTCACTCAAAATGTTGTTTTTTGAAAACTTCATTTTGTACTATGTATAGATAGGAGAGCCCATAAAAAATAACTATCATAATTTTTAATTTAAACTAATTATTAACATTTTGAGATTTCTCTCTTTCTTTTTTTTAGTACTCTTTTTATTTCCGTTGTGCTGATTTCATACACATGTTTAAATTTTAAAATACTGTTCTTGAAGATTACAAAAATTCTAGTTATATAAATATTAAGATAACTGATAATATATATACGATTATGCCTTTCAAAAACTACACTTAAGATCAAAACACTATATTTATAAACTACTTATAAATTTAACACGACACTTTAAATAACTGGAAATAGTATTTTTAATATCAAATCGTATTTCTAGAAGTTAAATCTTACTTTTAATCCCAGATGTTATTTTTAAACTATAAGTTATATTTTTCAATCTCAGTAGGCGTATAAGGCTGAAATTGAGACTTCTTATAAGCCTCTGAAACTGAAGAATATGTCAACATTTCAGAAGTTATTTTAACATTTGCAATGCCAAATACCGCATTTCAGATAATTTTATTCTTGGCACCAAACCAATAATTGGAATTATTCCCTTTAAGGATCTGGTAAATTATAATTAATGTTTAATTTACTGAGCTAATTGCAAACTTTAGATATTTTGTTATATGTTTTGAACTTTTAATAATAATCGACTTTTTGTTAATTCTTTTATATATGTGTAATGAGTTACCGCCCATAAGCCAGGGCTGAAGCAGAACTGAAACAAATGCACCCACATTTCGATCATAGTATCCTGAGACTTAGGATTCTATGAACTCATTACATACTACCCAGCTTTTGCCTTTAAATTTCGTGTTGAGCCGCACCATGATTTGTGGACGCTCGCTGGTAAGATAAATTCACTTTATCTGCCAGTTTGTTGGCTATCTTAGCTACATTAAGAGGACTTTTGCCTCCGGCTCGATCACTGGCTATTTCTAACTGAGGAATCCTTAATAAGAACGTAACTGCAGTCTTAGGATGCTATGATCGAGCTGTGGATGCCTTTGCTTCAGTTCTGCCTCAGCCCTGGCTTATGGGCGGTAACTCACTGCATATTACCCGGCTTTGGCTTCAAATTTCGAGCTGTGCCGCACCATTATTTGCGGACGCTCGCTGGTAAGATAAATTCACTTTATCTACCAGTTTGTTGTCCAGCTTAGCTACATTAAGAGGATTTTTGCCTCCGGCTTCTTTTCAGAATCCGTCACACAGCCAGAAAATATGTATTTAGATTGTTAAATTGTATTTGCATTTTTAAAACATAAAATGTGCCATAAATTGAAAAAAATAAATGTGAAAAGAAAGTTAGGTATATATTATTATTAAAAAAAATAAATAATGGAAATACAATTGCTTTTTGTCGGTTCCTGTCCTTTGATTAATATTCTTTTCCTTTTATAGATATCCTTATTGCATCTAAATATTTTTTTTTAATTCTAGCTCCTTCTACTTGGAAGAAACCTCACAAACCAAAACCCTCCCCAAAGCCCATTTACGAAGACGTATTTTCTGACGAGATCATAGTCAACAACCACCAGACCAACCAGCCAGTGAAAAGGCGACCCCAACAACCCATGTCTGTTGTGACGGTGCTGTCGGACAGCAACAAGCTTCCTGCCAACAGCGTGACGGACATCTTGGGAGGTCGACTGAAGCCACCGGAAACGATCCGTTCCTCCCCAATACACGTCAGTGACGATAACGTGCAGACAGTCCTGAAGCACAACAAAATCCTGGTGGCCAAAAAGTCCACAAATAATTCCGACAGCCGGCCATCCGAAAGACCTGGTAACTTTTCCGTGGCGCCCGTCATGGATCCGTGGTCCAATATTCCGATTCCTTCGAAACCGTCGTGGGCTCGTCCAGTGAAAGGGTCTAGTCCTCTGAGGCCTTCCGCTGCTCAAACGGTACTACCTAATTTACCATTCATGCCTTGGTTAAGTTCTCTAATCTCGCCTCTAATGGCCAAACCACTAACTCCTTCAGCTCTCAATAACGGTTTGCAAGGGATTAAAGCAATGCAAGGTTTCCTACGCAATTCTCTAATGGGAGCTATGTTCTGTTTTCTGCCAAGCGCTTTCATCGCTTTATCTCTAACAGCAACTCAAAGAGGTATGTTTAAAGTACATTTCGAGACTTTATTTTAAACTAATACCTGTCTGTCTTTTTTTTTAATATATAGTTTTTTATTTATAAAAATGTTAAAAGAAAGCAGATACGCATAAGTTTATTGGATTATTATTTTCCTCTGCGAACAGAAATAACCTTATGAATAACCTATTCTAATTAAATAATTTTACAGCAATGACATATATTTTTTCCTTCATATTTCAACAGAATGTTTAATTTCTTCTTTTGTATTACTATATTTTTCCTGCATTACTAAAATTATGTCTAATACTGACTAAGATAAATGTCTCGCTGCTTAACATTTTCTTTTCCCTTGCATTATTTGCTGACAAATAATAAACACTTGTAAATACTGTAATCTAAATATATCTTTGTATCTATATTACCTTGAAAGACCGAAATTAGAGAATATAGACTTTCATTAATGATTCAGCGGAATTTATCAGTCCATTTCTCCGGTGTATTTGGTATGCGTCCAGTTTTAAATAATCTGCAAAAAATGTGAAGAAAAAAAATCTGAAGAGATTTCTGCAGACTTTTAGCAGACAAAAACAAAATCTGCATTATGTCTTCAATATAATCTGCAGAAAATCGGCATTTTTTTCTTTTAGTTTTCTCTATATATTCTACAAATTTCATAGGCATGTTCAAATTAATGTGCTTAGATTTTTTCAGATTTTAAAAGCTTTTCAACAGTTTTTTTTCTTTTTTTTTTTTGCATATTCCCCCCTCCCACCCCTAGTTTCTGCTCTTTACTTTCGTAGGCCCTGTCACTATTTTCGTTCTTCATTATATTAAGCATATCGGTCGATGATCATGATTTCTCTTTTATATTTGTATACCAATTGCGAGTATATTATGCATATTATATATAGTTAACACCATGAAAACTTTTAGCTTGACGTTTTTGACTTACATCTAAATATTCTATAGTATGGCAACAATCACATTTTATTTGACTTTTTTTCTGTCACAGCACAAGTATTGTACTTCCTTTAATCGGTTTTTCTTTATGAAGTTAAAATATCTCAAGCTGCAACGGCTGTTGAGAATTGTGCTGCAGTGGACAATATAAAGACGTCAACAAAAACTGTTCTCTATTAAGCAGTTTTCTACGTGTACTATATTGCTTTTCAAAGCATACAGATGAATTGATATTTCTGTATAATTTGTTTATGACATTAATCCTCTGGTATTAATTTTACATTATAACCGTTCGTTAGCATACTACAACGAGCTTTGAAAAGTAGGTTGATAAAAAAGTGAAACTTTCACTGTTATTATAAGTATTATTTTTATCATTATGTTAATTATTATCATTAGTTTGTTGTTAATACAAGTAATGTTGGCAGATGAAATTGTCTAACTAAATACCAGAAAAATGACGTGTATATCAGCTTTAGGTATAACACGCATTTTCTCCACCAGTTTGCCACAACATGTTCGACATTACGTAGCAATGACAGTATATTTCGATCTTCAAAAAAAAAAAAAAAAATGTTATTATTAAGTTTATCATTTCACGTAAAAAACGTTTCAGGACTGAAGCTGAAATGCTATAAAAATAAAATTCATGTAGTGGCATGAATTGTAACCCATGAAGAAAAATAAGGCTTAATTATGTTTATCCTATTTTAGATGGTTGTCTTTCGTCTTGGATATTCCGAAGGAACTAAGGATTTAACTGAAATTATCCAAACAATAAATCACTGTTTCTTATGTTATTCAATTTGCATTGATGGGGAAAAAATCCTTAAAATAATCATCAGCTTATCGTGTAGTAGCGAGTTTTTTTGTTTTTTTTTCTTATGAACTGTATACAGTTGCCGCCATCTATATGAATCGCATTTGTTATAAACAGTTTTGATTCATTAAAGTTGTTAATTCAGTAAACTTCTCATTTATTTAATCTGCTTTCAATGTATTCTTTAAACAGGGACGTCATTTCGAATTTTCCGGGGGGGGGGGGGCAAAAGGTGCATACACAATGTAAAATTTACCAAAAAGTGGTAAAAATCTCGCCCACTTATATACCAATACATTGATTTCCCAAAGTCAGGCAGGGGGGGGGGCAATTGACCCCCCCCTAAATGACGGGCCTGTCTTTAAAGCTAGAAATGACAGGCACGGAAGGTTTAACTGGTTAAAGTAAAATAAATACATTCTTTATATATAGCAGAAGAGTTACAAATTGGAGAATTTAGTGCAAACTAAGTTAGGGTTATTTTCTCAATAGCGGGGTGTGTAGGGCATAAATGAAGTACAATTTTACATAACAACAACTTTTCTTTATGTGGTAGTTAATTGAAAGCATATGTAAATTTAACTTGCTTTTTTTCAAGCCACTCTCAATGTTGTTTGACTAAACCTCTATGAAGCTCTGTTAAGGCTACAGTGGACACAAAAAAAGTTTTTTTTTTTTTTCTGATCTATATGTCTAAAACTTTGTGTAGTTGTATATTTACTACATTTAAAAACATAAAAAAATTGGTGGAAAATCAATGAATACTTTTTTTGAAATTTAAAATTTAAGTTTTTTAACAAAATTTCAAAATGCTCCATGAGTTACAATTTTTTTTCAAACTTTGAATTTCTACTTAATTTCCAATCATTAGGCATGATTGCATAAATTAATGCATTACATGTAATATTTTATGTGATAGTTTAGAAAATATGGCTAAAATGAAAATGCATATGAATTTTCAGCTGAAAAATTCATAGAAATTTTCATTGCTATCATAACTATCTCTTTGTTAGTGATATTTCCTTAAGAAGAAGCGATAAACTCCCATATGTGTGAATTTTAAATAATTAATATTTTTTTATTCTAACAGGTATTATTGATTTAATGCAAGATTTTACTGAGGTATACATAGAAATGTTTTGAAGTGATCAACTTAAATTAAACGCAAAATAATTGATTTGAGTACAAACTGAGATTTTATAATCTAATTAGATTACATTTTGCAATGTGATACATTAATCATCAACATTTGTTCAAACTCATATTTCTATTGGGAATTAAATATATATACAGTGTGTCCACTCCAATCGTGGACCAATAGCTAACTTCTAAATCGTTAGAGATAAGCATATAGTTTATTTAGGAAAAAATCTCCAAATTACGAAAGGAATTTTGGGTCTATTCAATGTTTTTCAAAAAATCAAATTTTAAAAGAGTTACGAAATTTAAATTTTTATACAGCCCCCCAGTCCTATCGATCATATTTAGTAAAACATTCTTGACACTGAAACGTTTAAAACTAAAAAAAAATCACTCTTCTACGACAAAAATTGACCGAGTTATGACGTTTTGAAAAATCAAGATTTTGAAGGATTTCGCATACGGTCCCTAAAGCGATCTCTCGATGACGTCATGAAACAATGCAAAATCTTGATTTTTCAAAACGTCATAACTCGGTCAATTTTTGTCGTAGAAGAGTGATTTTTTTTTAGTTTTAAACGTTTCAGTGTCAAGAGTGTTTTACTAAATATGATTGATAGGACTGGGGGGCTGTATAAAAATTTAAATTTCGTAACTCTTTCAAAATTTGATTTTTTGAAAAACATTGAATAGACCCAAAATTTCTTTCATAATTTGGAGATTTTTTCCTAAATAAACTATATGCTTATCTCTAACGGTTTAGAAATTAGCTATTGGTCCACGATTGGAGTGGACACCCT
>JAXGGA010014932.1:0-30639 GCA_038373865.1 Uloborus plumipes | reverse complement strand
TAAAATGATAAAACTCTTGTAAATATCATTCCACAATCTTTAAGAGCCACTGATATCCAGTGCATTATTTATTTAGTTTATATTCAATATGTTTTTATTTTAAGTCTTCAATACAACTTTCCAAGTGCACGCTAATACAAGGGAAATAGTTTTTTTCATTTACTTCTCCCTTTATTTACTAAACCACATATATGTTTCTTCATTTATTAATGCATGTATTTATTCATTCATTCATTTATTTTCTTATTCATTCATTTTTCCCTCATATATTTAATCAATTAATTCAATTATTTATTTATTCATTTATTGTTTCATTATTAATTCATTTATTCACATTCATTTGATGAACATAACTTTTAATAATCAAAGAAAACAAATGTTTCATTTTACTAAAATATTTTATTTTTTACTTTGTCCCATGGTTTTTTAACTCATTAATGCCTGACATGTTTTTTCCCAAAGATATTTTGTATACTGGTTACACGGCTACAGAACACACTTTACAATAGTTATGTGTTGCAATCTGTTAATTATGAATTGAAACAATACCAAAGTAATAATTGAACACTATGATTTGGTTGAAATGTTCATTTTTGGTAAATTCAAATACTTTTTGAACAGTCCCTAAAAAGGGACGGTAGGCATTAATGGGTTAAGGGGAAAATTTCATTTTTTTTAAAACTACAACATAACTGCCAAGAATGAAAAACATTGTTTCAACGCAAGGTGCATTACAAAATGCATTGCATCTTCTTTACGAACAATAAGTTTCAGAACAAGTTTCTATTTTGTTTATTTTGAAGCAGGTAAGTTATTGTAACTATTACACTTTGCCTCACGTTTCCCTAAGCATTGTTTCAGTATTTAATTGGTAGACTAAACGCTGCTGCTACGTTCAAGTAATAAGCAGGATTTGGGCTTCCAAGTTTACATTTACATCTGCATCAGTACGTAATAATTTGCAAGAGAGAAAGATGTTAAACATGTGTGAGAAAACGTGTTTGATACATTAAAGACAATGAACTGTAAAGGGAAAACTGATTTTTTCTGTGTTTTCCAAAGGAAAAAAGTAAATTTGTATCTTTTTTGAACAGTAAAATTCGCTAATATTACAATTCACGTGTCGAATAACATGAAAAATTTTTTTTTTCCAATGAATTATTTCTCTTCGGCAATTAATAAATTTGAACTTAACGAATATATGTGATACAGTGAAAGCAATGGGATTTAAGTGATAAAGTCAGAAATTGGTTATATATCTGATCTGTTTTGGGGATAAAGATGGCTCTGGTAACTTGAACAGGTGCTGATGTATGGCGTGATTCAGAAACAAATTCAGTCAAAATTGTAAAGTATGTATATTCAAAAACTTGTAACGTAAAATAAAATCTATAAATAAAACAAAAAGTGCTAAACAAAATCTATTAATAAAACAAAAAGTGCAAAATAAAATCTATTCAACAAAAAGTGCTAAATAAAATCTGTTAATGAAACAAAAAGTGCTAAATAAATCTAATAATGAAACAAAAAGTGCAAAATAAAATGTTAAGCAGTGAAATTTTGGTTCTCTTGGTTTGAGAAGGTGTAGAACTAGGGGCAAAAAAGGAACACTAAAAGAATGAGCAAACAAAAGGAAATACACACGTAAGAGAAAAAAAAAAACAAAATGGAATGTTTTCGAATAAACTTCAGAGATTTGGTAGAAACCAGGTGATTTTCAAAGATACAGAAGCAAAACGTCCCATCCAATCTTAATCATAATATCTTAACGTTTAGTTTCATTTAACGAAAAACGCCTCCAACGATAAGCGAACACCCCAGCTTAATCGCAAAAGCATCCGATTAAATAAGCTACTAATATCATATGGATAAAGTTTCTCTTTTATTGCCGAATACCATCAGGATAGAAAATGTAGAGAGCGCTAATTAAGAACATGGACTAATGCTCCTGACATGCCCTTATTAGATAACAAACGCATAAAGAAGTGCAAGAATCGCGTTAGGACATTTCTAGACTTAGTTTGATTAAAGAATCGATCCGTTGTGGTTTCTAGACAAAGTTTGTAAATTCTTTAATTAAGTTCAAAACTGTTTGCCCTGGTGTTCTGATCTTTAAAAATACGCGAAGGCGAAACAATTACATTTCATTCCATCCAATGAAGGGGGTGAGCGAGAATTAAGTTTTCTGGGGAGAAAAGCAAATTCAAGATTTCCGAAGAAGTTTAAAATTGCACACATGAAACGTACCGAGGGTAATGGTTTTCTATTGAGTTAGATGTTGGTTAGAGGCGCATATTTATGTTTGCAGTTCCGTCAACATTTACTTTTAATATAGGAATTTCTTCGCTAAATGCGCCGAATTTGAAGGCAAAATTTTGCTATTTATGCCCGTCTAGACAATTATAAGAGAGTTTCGCATTGAATGGTATTTGTATACGCGAGAATTTCAATAAAATATAAAAAATATGTTTTCAACCTGGAGGCTATTTGAGGCATATCAATGTACGAATACCTGACCGGCACAATTTTCTGTCTGAGTAAAATTTGTAATTTTTGTGTAAATCTATATTTGAATGATGACAAAATAACTCATCCATTAAATTAAAAAAAGGGCTTTATATCAAATGTTCTTGGATAAAATAAGTATTTTAAAGTGAAAGTAGAATCAAGAACTAAAATCGGAAAACCTTTTAAAGGTATTGCTTTTCAATGAAAATCAGTTGCAAGTTTTGTATTTGTTAACTTAGAGAATGTTGCAACATATGAATATCATTCTGCTGTCTAGACCTGTTTGCTAAGAATTACTATCTATCAAGTACGTGAATGGCTTCGAATTTTATTAAAAACTAGCAGTACCCGCACGGCGATGCCCGTGCAATAAATGTAAAGGAAGTTAACTAAATAAAGTTTAACTCACTCTTAAGACTTTTCTTCTTTTCGTGTGTGTGACGAGCTTATATATTTTTTGCGAAATTTTTACGTTTCAATGGAACTTTTGACACAACTCCAGTGCCAAGATTTTCGAAAACTCTCAACGAACACAGCAATATTGCCCTTGAAGTTTAATATAATTCACCGATTTAACCGTAATTTCAGTGGAAAATTGGTCGCCAAATCTAAATTTATTTACATAGGGAACCGATTGTATCAGGTAGCTCAGCCACAACCATTCTTCCATGATTTTAATGTGAACATTAAAAGGAAAGAAATATAATGTCTTTTGCAGCATCTCTTTGAAGTGATTACAATCTAACAGTGACCCTCAAAAAGCAAGATTTCAGTGTCTGGGAGGTTTGGTAAATTTCCCGATTGTTGCCAAACTTTGCGATGCCAAATACGAAGAGTAACTGAATAGCTGTGTTACCGAAAATGTCAGAAAGAAACTATTATTGTTAACAATTTTGTGATGGCGGCATTAAATATATGTTTTAAACATGCAATAAAATACGCTTTAGACTGCAAACAACTTCTGTTCCTTTCCAGATCGTTTTCTTTTTCTTTGATTTGGAGAAAGTAGTGTTTCACTGGCTGGGAGGTTTGGTAAATATCCCTATTGTTGCCAAACTTTATCACGCCAAATACGAAGAGTAACTGAATAGCTATCACTAAATTTTTAAAAATAATAGTTCCATTCTGATATTTTCGGTAACACCGAATTTTGAGGAAGTCAAAAGCTAATATTTAGAAAAGTGCCAATTTGAGTCCCAAGTGAATTTTCACTAGTATTTCAATAACTAGTTAAAAAAATAATTTTCCCCAGAAAGAAGATAAGTTTTGCTTTCATTTCATCTAATAACATCAGAAAATTTTTTTTTTCTTCAGAAAATATTGTTTTTATACATCAAAAATCAGATCGGTAACGTGTCCCAAGTAGCAAAGCTTAGTATGCAAACAGGTCATGCGCACTTTCTAACTTCCCAAAAAAATGCACTTGCACAAAAAACGATTCTATTTTTACCCCTTTGTTAATATTTTACTTCATTTTTGTTTTAATCGATTCCTGATTTTCTAGCCGATGTGAAATAAGCGTGTCCCTAGTTCCGCCGTCAGAGCGGTAACAATAACTTCCGATCTATGTTTAGGCTCCCAAAATCATTTCCTGCACCTATACCACGTGATACTGAGTACCTGGTAGGATGTTTTATCGCATCGTAATTAAAAATTTGCATTTCTGCGTCTAAAATTGTAGGTAAGATTTTTTAAAGTGATTTTATAAAATGTGTGTCATTTAAGTTATCAGATCGGTAACACGCGCTAAAATACGCAGTTTTTATTATTTTAAAAATCTATATATATAAAGGAAAGTCGTGTTAGTTACACTACTTATAACTCAAGAACGGCTGTACCGATATGGCTGAAAATTGGTGGGTAGGTAGCTTAGAGCCAGGAGACGGACATAGGCTATAATTTATGTGTGTCAGTTACATAAATAGAAAAACTGTCTTATTGACTAAGCCTTTTTACTAAGCCTTTTTTGACGCCTCCATGGCTGAGCGACATAAAGCACACGTTCTGGCAGCTACCGGTGCGCAGTAAACAGGTTGTAAGCTAGCGGTGCGTTGAGTGTTATTTGACTTTTTTGTGAAGTAAATTACAAACAAACGCGTTACTTCCCTTGAAATTTATATGTGATAAGCTGTCAGAAACGATTGCTCATTCCTAGGATCCCGATAATCCCAACCGATATGCCGTTTGAATTTAAAAGACTTCAATTTCCGGTCCGTCTTGCATTTGTCATGACCTTTAACAAATCACAAGGCCAATCCTTAAAAGTTTGTGGTTTTGAATCTAGAATATCACCGTTTCTCCCATGGTCAATTATATGTGGCATGTTTACGGGTCGGAAGACCATCTGTGTTGTTTCTTTTTGCGCCTGATAATAAAACAAAAAATGTTGTGCAACACAAGGTACTTTAGTGAAGAGCAACCTATGTACTAAAATACAGAAACAATAATGAATGATTAATGTAGGTACTTAATTTTTTTTGTATTTTCTATCTACGGGGAATGTTGTGTGTGTGGGGTAGGGTGGGCCGAAAAAACACTTTTTTTTATTTCGAATTTGTAATAGCGCGGAAAAGTTGCGAATTATGAAGACAAAAAGAAGGAAAAAAATTATCGAAATCGGTTGATATCTTCCGATCGCGCATAAGGCCTAAAGTTTGACAAAAAATGAAAAAACTTCATTTTCGCGATTTTTTTTTAAATTTTTGAATTGGATGTTTTCGAAATGCAATAGTGCGGAAAAGTAGCTAATTGTGAAGACAAAAAGAAGGAAAAAAAAATTATCGAAATCCATTGATATCTTCCGATCGCGCATAAGGCCTAAAATTTTACAAAATATGAAAAAAACTTCATTTTTGCGATTTTTTTTGAAAAAATTTTGAATGAGATGTTTTCATAATTTTTTCGCGCGGAAAAGTTGATATTTATGAAGACAAAAAGAGGGATAAAAAGAGGAAAAAAAAATATCGAAAACGATTAATATCTTCGGGTCGTGCCTAGGGCCTAAACTTTGACAAAATATGAAAAAAACATCATTTTTGCGATTTTTTGTTTAATTTTTTGAATTAGATGTTTTCGTAATGCAATACTTGTAACGTTTGCTAATATAGCCTTAAAACATTGTGTTTTGATTTTGTTTTGGTCAGTTAATATCTTCCGGTCGCGCATTAACCCCAAAATTACCCAAAATAATAATTTAAAAAAAAGTTATTTTTACGCGTTTTTGGTTTTTGATGAATAATTTTTTGTGAAACAACCGTATTTTTTTTGAGACAGACTGACAATAAGATAGAAAAACAAACTACCACAGGTTCAGTCGATAATTTTCAGTTGCGAAAAGCCTTAGAAACTCTCATGCGTAGACGTCGGGCAGCAATCCAGGCAACGTCGCTCGCCTGGCAACGGCTCTCTTCCACTCCATCGCCGCCTTCCTAGGACCACGTCAGCTGTCTGCCTATATTGTTTTTTCAGTCTGCGTTTCTATGTACTAATCGCAGTGTACTATTATTTAGTTCAATCTAGCTGTTTTCATTTTGAAATGCTTGTAGTCTTCTGTAATAATGTAGTTTTCTGCTCTGTGTGAACTCGGTGCTTTAACGAAAAAGTTATACAATTGCCGAGCCAAATAACAAGACAAATACTCTAATAACAAGACAAATATTTGGCTGCCCCCCTTTTGGTACTCCAAAATAACTGCTATCAAACAAGCCGTCCACTGGCAAGGACATCATTAGGTGCCGTACTCAAGGAAGGTTAAATTTGGCCCTAGAAATTAATAATGGTGTCTTCGCCAGTAGGCAGTTAGTTTGATGGCAAGGCCAAAAGTGGGGCGGCTAAATATTTGTCTTGTTACTAGAGTATTTGTCTTGTAATTACATAACTTTTTGTTAAATCACAGAGTCCACACACAGCAGGAAACTACATCATTACAGAAGACTACAAGATTTTCAAAATCAAAACAGCTAGATTGAACTAAATAATAGTACACTGCGATTACTACATAGAAGCGCAGACTGAAAAAACAATATAGGCAGACAGCTAACATAGTCCTAGGAAGGCGGTGATGGAGTGAAAGACAGCCGTAGTCAGGCTAGCAACGTTGCCTGAATTGCTGCCCAACGTCTGCGCATGAGAGTTTCTAAGGCTTTTCGCAACTGGATAACATCGACTGAACCTGTGGTAGTTTGATTTTCTATATTATTGTCAGTATGTCTCAAAAAAAAAATACGTTTTTTTCACAAAAAATTATTCATCAAAAACCAAAAACGCGTAAAAAGTAACTTTTTTTAATTATTAGTTTGGGTAATTTTGGGGTTAATGCGCAACCGGAAGATATTAACTGACCAAAACAAAATCAAAGCACAATGTTTTAAGGCTATATTAGTAAACGTTACAAACTATTGTATTACGAAAACATCTAATTCAAAAAATTAAACAAAAAAATCGCAAAAATGATGTTTTTTCATATTTTGTCAAAGTTTAGGCCCTAGGCACGACCGGAAGATATTAATCGATTTCGATAATTTTTTTTCCTCCTTGTTATCCCTCTTTTTGTCTTTATAATTATAAACTTTTCCGCGCGAAAAAATTATGAAAACATTTCATTCAAAATTTTCAAAAAAAATCGCAAAAATGAAGTTTTTTTCATATTTTGTCAAATTTTAGGCCTTATGCGCGATCGGAAGATATCAATGGATTTCGATAATTTTTTTTTCCTTCTTTTTGTCTTCACAATTACCTTCTTTTCCGCACTATTACATTTCGAAAACATCCAATTCAAAAATTTAAAAAAAAAAATCGCGAAAATGAAGTTTTTCCATTTTTTGTCAAACTTTAGGCTTTATGCGCGATCGGAAGATATCAACCGATTTCGATAATTTTTTTTCCCTTCTTTTCGTCTTCATAATTCGCAACTTTTCCGCGCTATTACAAATTCGAAATAAAAAAAAGTGTTTTTTCGGCCCACCCTAGTGGGAGCGAAACCGGAAGTTTGGGCGCGGCAGATTTGGCGCCGGCGTTTTGGCGCCGGCGATTGGGCGCGAGGTCTTTAGGGCGCAGGAACATTGGGCGCAAGGACTTTTGGGCGCCCGGAACATTGGGCGCAAGGACTTTTGGGCGCCGGGCACATTGGGCGCAAGGACTTTTGGGCGCACGGAACATTGGGCGCAAGGACTTTTGGGCGCACGGAACATTGGGCGCACGGAACATTGGGCGCAAGGACTTTTGGGCGCACGGAACATTGGGCGCACGGAACATTGGGCGCAAGGACTTTTGGGCGCACGGAACATTGGGCGCAAGGACTTTTGGGCGCACGAAACATTGGGCGCAAGGACTTTTGGGCGCACGAAACATTGGGCGCAAGGACTTTTGGGCGCCCGAAACATTGGGCGCGAAGGCTTTTGGGCGGCCGGAACATTGGGCGCAAGGGCTTTTGGGCAACCGGAGCATTGGGCGCCAGGGATTTTGGGCGCAAGAGGGAACTGCCAAACTGCCGGGGGGGGGAATGAAAATTCACCTATTTTAGTGCGCCTAAAATTATGATGCGTAGATCCACTGATCCACTTGACTGTGTGTTAATCAGACTCTGTTTAAAATTAACGGTTTTAAAAAGCGTTTCGAAGCTGCCTTAGAAAGTAAAGGGTAAGGTTCGGGGAACTCCTACATTTCCCCTTTCTTAGATATGCTTCCTTTTGTTTTATTTGATTAAATTATTGATAAAAATGCTGTGGAAAACCCTCCCCACAGTTTTTCTGCTCTAAAACCGTGTGAATTCTCTCTTTTAGCTTTTTCACAATAACATTTGCATTTTCCAGCCTAATATTTTTCCTATTTTGAAATACAAGCATTTGCGGCTCTAATAATAAAATAATAATAATAATAAAATAATAATAATAATTAAATAATAATAATAATTAAATAATAATATAGTAATAATAATAATAGTGATAATAATAATTACATTTTCGACGAATGAGGTAATTTTAATTGATAATTTATTTTTTCATTTATTTAATTTTTTTTCATATCGCGGATCTTGAATCTTTTTAGTTTACTTTCGCTTTTTAATTTCAAATACTTAGAATTACCAGTGAGGTTATATTATTCATTACAATATTTAGTACAGCAGATATGTGACCGAATTGTGCCTTTAATGATAGAAACATAAAACTTGGCACACGTGTAATACATATCAAGAGATTTAATTTTGGATACGCGGCCATCTGAGATTTCGTCTATTGGAGTAATGGCAGCCGTCAAATAGCGAAATTTTTGTACTTTTTTCGAGTTTTCCCCATTTTGACCATGAAAGAGCACGTTTTTGACAAATATCATATCATACCTATTTAAACTACATTAAATTTGCTACAAGTTGGTACCAAAATGAACTTATTAGCTATAATGGTTTTTGAGATACAGCTTCTCAAAATTTCACAAATTCTCCAAATTTGGACATTTTTAGTTGATTTCCTTGTTTCATCATATATGGGTGATTCTCCAAAATCCGAACAATATGATGTCCCCGTAGCACAGCACAAAAATTATTTGACCTAGAAAGTTTTTTTGTTGTTTTAATTGTTAGAAATACTTATTCTGATGTTATTCAATTCATATTAAAGCAATTTTTCATTAATTTTTTTCTACAAAATTTTTTGAATAGCCAAAAAGTCACCTTTTTTGCGTGTCCCACCCTGTTTCTAAAATGTAAATAAATTATTTTAAAATTCTACGTGAACATTGCATAAATTCCACTTGTAGTGTTGAATTATGTATAGTTATGAGTGTAATATAGCGTTGTTTTAGCTTATTTAAATGATTATATAATCATGTAGATCATTTTGAAGTTTGTCCCCAGATTGCATGTCCCTCTCCTGGCCTACAAATTGGTTCAATTATTAAAGGCAAAAAGAAGGAATTTTGAATCTGCAGTACTATAACACTGTTTATTCTCATCACTTCTTAAGGACTCATAGAGTATTTTGTCTATAGAATGTGTATGCTGTTCGTATTATTATTCCTTAGTTCAAAATGAGGTATGTAACATTTTCGATGTCCCTCTCCTGGCCAACATTTCTGTTCTAAATAAAATAAAAATAATAATTCTGCCTGCAGTATGTAATTGAGTTAAGAGGGGATAAAAAAGAAAAATACCATTATTTACCTTCTATATAATTCCGGGTAGAAATATCAGCATTTTTTGATTAAAATGTCCCTCTCCTGGCGCAAAAAAAATGCCCCTCTCCTGGCGCAAAAAAAATGTCACTCTAGCATTAATTTTAAAGCACTGGTAAAACATCCGGTAGAATAGATGGATTTATTTACCAAACATTAGTTAAAAATATTAAAAAAGAGTCTCATTTATTAAAAAAGTATTCATTTAGAAAAATTTGAACTTTATTTTATGATTGTAAATCTCTTTCTTCATATAAATATTAAATCTGTCGGATGCTGCATCTCTTAAAACAGTATTCGTTTAAGGAGATTGTAAATTAGTTTTGTTTGTAAACAATAAACATAGTTTTTCATTCATGTTAAAGTTTTTTTTTTGTTATTGTTGTAAAATTTCTGATAATCCTTGATAAAATTCATTTGTTTGCTCGCTTAGTGCTTCTTGTCACTCTCTCGGTTTGAAAAAATTGACCCCCCTTTTTTGGGGTGTAGCATACTTAAAGTGAGTTCCCTCTATTTTTCTCTTAATAAGCTCCTAACAAAGAGTAAGTATGATTTTTTTAAGATTTTTTTAAGCATTTTTATTTTTATAGAGTTTGTGAGTTGAAAATGCCAGGTTTTTGGAGAATCACCCATATGCAAATGTCTTTATATCTTCAATAACCTGTATTGTATAAGTAGTGAAGTAAACATTTATTGAATTTAACATTTTGAAGAGGGTGGGAGAAGGAGTAAACGTTTTGAGGGAGGGGAGAGGTTCCTGTTCACAACCAGAGAACTGATATCCAAAAGAGAGAGGATATTGAAATCCATAGCTTCCTCTGAATATATTTAGAGTTCCGTCAAACCTTTTTAAATCATGTTAAATGACAACTGTTAATAAACTCTTATGCATAAAGAGTGCGCTCCTCGTAATTATATATATTATAGTTTAATTACAATACAGTCGAACCTCGTCAATTCGAACACGCTTAAAATGAATTACGTCTAAGACGAACTGCCGATCCCGGTTCTATTTTAATTACATTAATTACACATAACGTTATTTATTGTTCTTAGGATAAAATGAAATGCGCTTAAGACGAATTAATTTTAAAGGTCCATCTATGTTCATTTTTCCGAGGTTCGACTGCAAATTTATTTAAATATTAAAGAAATTAATGTGAAGAATTTAAAGAAAAAAAGAACATTGCATCATTTGTTCTCTGTACTATCTTTGACTACTAGATACGTAATGTGTTGCATATAACTGCTCATAGATCGAACTAGGGTCTCTAGACTACTACCAGTGAGCCACATGAGGGCAGCGGGAAGTTTACAAACTGAAAAGGAGAAACAAAAGAAAAAAACTTTCTTTTTTTTGATAATATATTTTTTTTCTTGAGATTTTTATCAAAAAAAAACTAAGCTTACAACCCCTCCCCTTCTCAAAAAAGAAAACAAAAACAAAAGTTACTTTTATTTAAGCTTAATATAACTGGTTACAAAGATTGCCACATGTTCAAAGAGCAGTACACTGCAGAGCAGCCTTCTCACATTGAAACTTATAATAGCAGCCTTTCTTGCAGCCACATCGTACGTACAAGTTCCCTGCGTGCCTGAGAAGCCTCTGGCAGGGTTGTCCACAATATTTCCCTTCCACCTTCAGAAATTTCTAACCCCCCTCACCTGGTTAAGGGAGTACTGGGAATGCAAACATTATTTCAGCCCAGCAGTAGCCTACCTGATAGACAGTTCTTTTTGTATGTTAAAGGGATGCATCTTGTGAAGGAGGCAGATTGTCGATTTCTCTACTTTTCTGAATAACTAGGTGATTTCTGGCATCATTAATGGATTCCTCGCTGCTACTACGGTCGTATAACACTATAAACCTCTCCAAAGGTTTTAATATCTTGAAGAATATCCTGGGAAGGTCTATAACACAAAAGGTGGCAGTAATATCCTGACGCGCATACCATGTGCCGCTTGAGGTCCTTTTACCTCTTCCTCCAAAAAATGACAGTGTCACCCTGATTGCCGACCTCATATTGAAACGAACTTCACTGGCCAAAAAGCCATTTAAATTTAAACACATTTAATTCTTTTCGAGAGGACATGGTAAACACGGAAAAGGAAATTTAATCTTTACTAGTAAAATTTTATAGTCGTAAAAGCAGAAAAAAAAATTAAAGTTGGAACTCATTTTAAGATCCTTATACTAAAATCAATTAAGTATTTTAATTGTTAACAAATTGTAACGGACAACCTATAAATATTTTAAATCATTTTCATTCCTTGCTGGCAAACAATGACATCGGTTTCCAATCTTGTTAACTTAAAGCTTAGCCACATTTTCTAAAAAGCGTTATATTTCAAGTTCTTTATGACATGGAAGTTAAAAACAAATTCCATCAAAAGCAGAAAGTTTTTCTCTTTCTTTTGGAACTATTCTTTTACATTTTCAAGTATGTTTTCACTTCAAAAATCACAAAAAACAATTTAAAAGTTTTTAGTTAATATCTTCGTTAGTTAAGGTTTTCCGAAGACGTGACCTAGATAAGCATATTCTCGACAGACTCACCTTTCGAACATTGTTTTTTAAATTGGTCCATCCGTTTAAGCGCTAGACTGCCACAGACACATACACAGATACAAAGGTCAACTTTAAAATGTATCTTTAGTACTAAAATTTTGCAATTTGTTTTTCAAGAAGTGTTTTAAAACGTTTATAAAAGATATATTACCTCCATTTTTCGTGCAGTCTCTTTGAATTTATTCGTATTCTCTGAAAACCCGGTTTTTACCCACAAAGATTCTGTTATTATGGGAATCTTTTTTTTTTCTTCTTTTCTAAACCGGCTTCAAATTTAGTGTATTGAAAAAAATTACTTATCTAAGTCTTCCATCTAACTGAATTTTTACAATTCATTGCACGTTTAAGAAAAAAAATATTTTTAGAAACTGGCTAAGATGGGGCTCATGCTTTGCCGAAAATTGCATGCAGTGGTTAAAATTCAATCCTTTTGCATTTTGCAAATTTTTCAATTATTTCGAAAGTTGGAACTTATTTTAACACGTGTTACCTTATTTTAAATCTGCTTATTTAATTTTTATTTTTAATATGTTTTTATTTATTTTAAAAACTCAATTGAAGTTATTAAATATTTCGAAACAGCAATTAGTACTGACAGACTGATTTTCGTGGTCAAAAAAAATAATTTTCTACCAATTTTAGTTGCAGGACCGAAATCTGTCTTTTTAAAAAAAAACAGAATTTCACCTTCAAAACTGAAAAGTGTGACCCATAAGGCGACATTATTTGAGAAACTCTGCTGCTTCAAATAATGGTACTCTTGAAGCGCATGTTATTTCTATTCTTCTATTACGTGGAAGTCGCAAGTATTAATTTATAAGAAATTTTTGTTCTCATTAAAGATTCAAAATCGTGGCTTGTGTAAAGCAAGCAAGCATTGGGAGAATATTTCACCATGTTTCCTGGTAGAACAATGACAGTATACTTTCAAAATAAATGTTAAATTTACTTTATTTATTATTATTATTATTGTTTTGTGAATTACTGATTTTACTACATTGGTTTTAAATTTTTTCATGTATTACGATTATTATTTCAAATAAGTGGTTGTCAATCTGATCTTTTCATTAAAGTTTAATTTTGAAGCTTCATAGTGTATTATAAAAGGTTTTGTCTAATGATATTTTATGTGCACTGGAGCCAAATCACCACTTGTTATTTCATTGTTGTAAAAAATCAACGCTTTCAAATAGTCGTAATGATCCTTGACAAAGATCATTTTATCTTTGAATAGTGCTTGAAAAAAGTTCTAGATTTTAAATTTTTCAACTTTACGAAATACTTTTAAAAAAATTTTAAATTTTCTGTATGAACCATGTCAAAGCATTATTGACCTTGTGTATTTTTAAAAATAATAAATATTTTCAAACCAAAAAAAAATCCTATTTGTCTGTCTTTTAGCCAATATGAGAACACACAATTGAAGGACCAGGGGGAAAAAGATGAAAGTCACTTTTTCGTCAATTCTTTTGCGCCTCAAAAACACCGGCGCTCAAAAAATCTCGCGCCCAAAAGCCCCGGCGCCCAAAAGTCCCGGCGCCCAAAAGTTCTCGCGCCCAAAAGTTCTCGCGCCCAAAAGTTCTCGCGCCCAAAAGTCCCGGCGCCCAAAAGTCCTCGCGCCCAAAAGTCCCAGCGCCCAAAAGTCCCGGCGCCCAAAAGTCCTCGCGCCCAAAAGTCCCGGCGCCCAAAAGGCCTCGCGCCCAAAAGGCCTCGCGCCCAAAAGGCCTCGCGCCCAAAAGGCCCGGCGCCCAAAAGGCCTCGCGCCCAAAAACTGGGCGCCTAATGTTCCCGGCGCCCAATGTTCTTGCGCCAAAAAAGCCTCGCGCCCAATCTTCCGCGCCAAAAAGCCGGCGCCCAATCTGCCGCGCCCAAACTTCCTAGACCGAGTGGGGGGGGGGAGAGACAGTCTACATGTCCTACACACTACTATTCCTGCGCTATTCACTTATCTGCATTTTCTAAATGCACGGGCAACGCCGGGCGGGTACAGCTAGTTATTTTATAAATAAGTATAGTCCTTTATTACAAGTGAAAAAAACACGTGTTTGATTTTGGTTTAGCGCGATCGACTCGGAAATAAAAAAAAAAAAAAACTTTGTCAGTTTGTCAGATCGGTAACAGTCAGAGCGGTAACATTGAAAAACAGCGAATATGTTCCTGAACTAACTCACACGTTTCAGAATTATTAAAAAGCAAAAATCGTAGGTTTTAGCCATACATATTGAAAATTTTTGTTCTTAAAAAATGAAAAGCAATTTGTTTTAGTACAATTGCTTCATTTGTGGTTTGTATGACCTAACAATAGAAGTTAGTAAAATAAGAAAAATTGACACTGCAGAAATTAAGTTAATTAATTATTATTATTTTATTTATTTATTTTCTTTTGGTGCTTCAATTTTTCATAACTTCAGTAAATAACTGGATAATAACTAGCATGCTACATTTGAATTTTTGATCAAGAAATTAAGTTTCCTGCAACTAATTAAAGAAAAGCAAGCAGCAGAGTTGTGTGTTGAAAAAGTTGAAGCTGTGTGTTGTTTCAAAATAAAACAAATGTTTTATGAGCTTGGATTGGGTAATCTTATAATTTATTTTGTCTAAAAAACTTATCGCTCATTTTTATTTCCAAGAAATGCTTTTTTATAATGAAATTTGATTTTTTAGCTAATATATATATTTTAAAATAATTATCTAATATAATCATCTTAATTCTATGTTAAAAATGCAAGGAAATGATATCATATTTAGAGATGTTAACGAAGACTGAAAGCATAAACTCAAATATGTAGCTCATATTAACATCAGATCTGTAACGCTCATCAGATCTGTAACGGCTTAAAAGTGAGTAATCTAAGGAGGGGGTAAATAACTTCCTTGACCTCCCCCTTTTATTTTCTTGCATTTAGACCCAATTTAGACTTACAATCCAATATTAGTTTTTTTCTGCAAAAAAATTTTTTTATCAGAAAACTCCAACTGGGTCATTTCATGTCAAGTGATCCAAAATCTGAGAAAAATTTTACCTTACATTTTTGTATTTATTTCAAACCTGGCTCATCAATTGTACCCCTTGAGGTAATCAAAAGTCTCAATTTTTAGATTTTTATCTCTATTATTTTTTGATTTATGAGGCTTTGAACTTTGGAAAAACCCTCGTTTTTCCATGGATAAGGGAACATAAAAGGGACCACAACTCGGCACCAAATATAGATAGAACGATTTGGTAAATGGCATTTTAAAGTACGTTAGTTGCCGCTTAATTTGATATGCAACATGACTAATTTGATAAAAATTTTCTTTTTCAAAAAATGAAATTTAAATTTCAAATTTAAATTTCTCAAAAAACATATAATGAATTTTTTTGAAAAAATTCTCAAAAATTCTTGTGTATTTCATCTATGTTTGTACACATTTTTAGATTGGGATTTCAATGGGATCATATTTTTTTGAATTTTTGAATAAAACTGTATAGGAAAAAAATGATATTTTTTAGATTCTATTTATTTAAATACTAAGTTCTCTTGCTTGTGATGGTCTAAAAAGTAGAAAACAAACATGAATATGTTTAAAGTGAGCTGGCATGAGCTTATAGATTTGTAAGGTTCACCCCCCTCCCCCCTTCTTCCCCCGCACAACCACTCTTTTTTAATTCAAAACTGTTCAAAATGTTTAAAAAAAAAACTCTTTGATACAAAATGAATAGCAAACTTATTACAAGTTGGTAAATGAGTTTCGTTATACCTAGACGAAGTATCCCCCTCCTCCACCCAAATATACCGTTAACGCTGTACTCTTATGACGTCTAACCTGGGGATTGAATGAGGAATCTGCATGGGTCGGGTAATCGCGAACTGTTGATTAATTTCAATAGTCTATTACTTCAAACCCCTAAATATCAACTCGGTTTTTAAAAATCTGCTCAGGATTTTGCAAAATTACAGCTTAAAATCAGCTAAAAACGAAACTAAGCTCACGTGACACAAAAAGGGGAGGAGCTTGCTTCGAAGTCTTCACTTTGAGTTGCGCTACGGCGAAACAGGTTGCGGTAGAAGCGAGGGGGATAGGCGAAAACGACAGGGGAGACCTTGTTGCTTACTGTTTATTAAAAACGAAGGGGCTCTTATTATAATCTTTAGGAGAATATTCAGGGGGAAAGAGAGAGATGTATATCCTCCTGAATGTGCCATCTCCGATGCCAGAAATTCCGACGTCAAGATCGGACATTCAATTGTACATCACTTTATTCACAACTAAATGACTTCGAAGTAAAATTGTTTACTTAATTAAATGAATACCGAGAGCTTCTCGAGCACCTAAAGATATCATGGGCGTTGGGGATGTTGGGATAACTACACGAAATTACAGAAAGAGTGTTGAATTCAGATTACAATAAATGCTTTTAATGCAAAAGTTGAAGCAGAACAAAATGGAATAAATCAATACATGAAAATAAAACATTAACAAACAAGCAATGATAACAATAACCTGTACACGATTATCCTTCGGAAAAATAAAATCAGTTCAGTTCGGAGTTTTTTTTTTATTTAATTATATTTTTTTTTATTTTAAAGGAGTGATCTAGAGTACCTTCCATATTCATAATTTTCAGTTCAACGTAATGAAAGATTCATCCAAAGAAAACACTTTTTAATGAAAAAAGGTGTAAATATGCATACCGGTAAATGGATAAAATGAAAACCGGTCTTGTATAATTAATATACTGTTAAATAAATTACTGTAAAATATTTTTCACAATAGAACAGTGAAGAACGCAAACAGTTTTCAGTTCACTTTTATTTTTATTTATTTTTTTATCGCGCTTGCACCATTCTTGTCTTCTCCTTTTGTGCATTAAAAAAAATTGAATTTGGTGTGTTAAATGTTGAAGATTTGCAACAAGATTCAACAAAAAAATGGCAGTTCGTACTTGGAGCCATCTTGAGAATGCTACTGATGTTATTTTGCAAGGGTCTCCAAACTATGGCTCGCGAGTATCTAAAATCTGGCCCGCAGCTTTGGGCCAGATTTTAGATGCATACATGAGCTAAGTCTATTGGTGGGTATAATTTAATCTACTGTGAGAATTTATTGTGCATTTATATTTTGTGAGTTGCTAATATCACATTACGATAAAGGCAATATCAATCGTTAAATCATGAATTGACATCAAGTAGTTTAGCTTCTGTATTCTGTCTTAATCTAACCTTTAAAAATTTCATTATAATTTTTTGTGATTTGTTTCTTTAGAAATTAAGCATAGTAAGAAAAAGACATTAGGGAAAATTTCTAAGTCCATAAAAGATTTAATAAGGTTATACAAAATGTTTCTAACAGGTAATAAATGTAATGTTTTTCATAAATAATAATTAATGATGATTAAGTAGGAAATTTTTTAATGTTATGGAGTAAGTAGCTTCGGAAAAAAACCAATTTGGAATCATTTTTTAAGTAACTTTGACTATTTTAGTTTTTCACCCCAGTGTTTAATGAATGTTAGTTATGATGGTCTAAGAAAAATTCTACATTCTATGAATGGAAACTGAAGAGTAATATAAAACTTGAAGCTTGTTTTTAAATTATAGGAATGCCTCAACGCTTTTTTGAAAGTGCAGTTCATAGGTGGCTGGTGCACCAAAAAAGTGGGGGTCAAAAGAAACGTATGCGTGGGAGGAGGCAGCACCCCTGAAGTCTTTTTTTAAAGAATTTTGTTACATAGATTTTAACACTAATGATTAAATGACGAATTTAAAAAGTGAGAAGTGGCCTTAAAAATTAAGACGGATTGCCACCTTTGACATATGCCTTCCGATTCAAAGTTCTACCCTTATGAAATAGCCTGAAAAGAAGTCCATTTTTTAGAATTTGCAGTTTTTACTTTCGTAAAATAAATCAATCCACTGAGTAAAAAAAGAATTTCAATCGATCAATTAGTTTTTTATTCTGAAAAAGTGAGAGGAAGGGCCCTTTTCCTTTTGTAAGTGAGGGGACATCCCCCCCTTGTCCCCTGTACGAGCCGCACTATGGTGAATCAGTGAAAACAAATATTTAACTATTTCTAATACAAAAAATGTACCTGATTCTGAATTACGATATGCATGATGAGCTATATATCCATGTAGGTGGGGAAGGGGGGGTTAGTGGACCCGAGTGGACTGGCCGCGAGCCTTGGGTAATTTTCAAAAGTGGCCCGTGGGCAAAACGTTTGGAGACCACGGTTCTATTGGGAACTTACGAGCGAGCGCCCAGGGTGAGGAGGAGTAAAGTGAATTGCGACGTCATCAGCCGGGCATCAGCGGAGATGGGGAAAATAGGGGGCGGGGCTTATCGGGCGGCTTTAAGAATTAATTACAAAATAACTAATCGTCCGATTGAACTGAAATTGGTGTCTATCGTCATGAAATGACCTGAACTTTCATTTAAAAAAATAAAAAAAATGCATGCAGATTCCTCATTGACTATTATTTTTACTCTAGGTAAGTGAGCTAGCATTAACTTGTAGATTGGTCAGCTCCCCCTCCCTTCCTTCCTGACCCAACCATTTTCCCCCCAAACTGTTTAAAATGCTAAAAAAAAGCTTCTTTGAGACAAAATGTACAGTAAACTTATTTAAAGTTGGTAAATAGGCTTCCTTATAACAAGGCAAAGTACAACCCTTCCTCCAACCCAAATATACCATTAACGCTATACTAATATGACGTCTCACCTGGGGATTGATTTGAGGATCATTTTCCCCCTAGGTATATATTGTTTTTCAGACGAAGTGTTTCGTTTTCAATCCGAACTTCACAAAGTGTACTTCCATTCAATATCTGAATTTAAACTTATGGTTCATTTCATCCCCCCCCAGCACCAATCTTCAATTTTGAAGGGAGGAAATAAATGGGTCGCCCCAAGATCATAGCAAACAGCAAAATAGCACTGTTTCCCCTTGTTCTCATAATGTTTTCCCATTATTTTCACACAAAACTGAAAAGAAATCAAAGTGTCACGTTATATGTCAGTCCCCATCACTGCCTTTCCTTTCTCTTATTGGACAAAGCTCATGAGCTAATAGGAAAGAGAAACAAACAGAACAAACTGAAACACTACCAGACATCAGTAGAGACTAAGGCTTTGAAATGGGGTTAGGCGGGATGATAAAAAAAAAAAAGTTTGGAGTGGGAAGGTAGGGTAAGGGGGAGCAATCTGTAAAGAAGTTAAACAACATGTGAGGTTGTGCTCAAAAAAGCAGTGTTTGTTTAATATACGTATGTATATAGATATATCTTGCTGCATTACTTTCCTTTACAACAAAATGAAAAAGAACACAAACAATTAAAAAAATTAAATAACAGCTGCACACTAGATAATGTGGAAAGTTAGTTATGGGGACACAGACATATGATCTGATATTTTGATTTATTTTCAGTTTTGTGCGAAAAGAATAGAAAAAACGATGAGAATAAGGAGAAACAGTGCTATTTTGCTGTTTGCTATGATCTTGGGGCGACCCATTTATTTCCTCCCTTCAAAATTGAAGATTGGCGCTGGGGTAGAAGATGAAATGAATCACAAAGTTAAATTTCTGATATTGAATTTAAGTACACTTTGAAGTTCGGATCGAAAAAGAAACACTTCGTCTGAAAACAATATATATACCTAGGGTGAAAATAATCCTCAACTCAATCCTCAGGTTAGACGTCATATTAGTACAGTGTGAATGGTATATTTGGGTGGGGAGGGGGACACTTCGTCTAGTTATAAGGAAACCCATTTCCCCACTTTAAATAAGTTTACTATTCATTTTGTATCAAAGAATTTTTCTTTTTTTTAAAACATTTTGAACAGTTTTGAATAAAAAAAGAGTGGTTGTGCGGGGGAGGAAGGGGTAGGGGGTGAACCTGACAAATCTATAAGCTTATGCCAGCTCACTTTAAACATATTCATGTTTGTTTACTACTTTTTAGACCATCACGAGCAAGAGAACTTAGTATTTAAATAAATAGAATCTAAAAAATATCATTTTTTTCCTATACAGTTTTATTCAAAAATTCAAAAAAATATGATCCCATTGAGATCCCAATCTAAAAATTTGTACAAACATAGATAAAATACACAAGAATTTTTGAGAATTTTTTCAAAAAAATTCATTATATGTTTTTCGAGAAATTTAAATTTCATTTTTTGGAAAAGAAATTTTTTATCAAATTAGTCATGTTGCATATCAGATTAAGCGGCAACTAACGTACTTTAAAATGCCATTTACCAAATCGTTCTATCTATATTTGGTGCCGAGTTATGGTCCCTTTTATGTTCCCTTATCCATGGAAAAACGAGGGTTTTTCCAAAGTTCAGACTCTCATAAATGAAAAAATAATAGAGATAAAAATCCAAAAATTGAGACTTTTGATTACCTCAAGGGGTACAATTGATGAGCCAAATGTGAAAGAAATACAAAAATGTAAGGTAAAATTTTTCTCAGATTTTGGATCACTTGACGTGGAATGACCCAACTTCAAATTAGCACTTTTCTAAATATTGGCTCTCAACTGAATAAATTTAAATTTACTCCAACCCCCTCTGAAGAAAAATTATTATATAGTTCAAATACGCTTTAGTTCAAATACGCTCCACAACCTTTTAAATTCCACTTAAAGTCATGTTAACGTTTAAATCAATTCGCCAAATAAATATAAGTAGGTAACAGGAGATATTAATTAATCAAATTGAAAAAAATTGCAAGGCTTAAATCTATACGCTAATTTAAACCACAAAGTAATTTCGGGGACAAAAGAGCAGCTGATCTGGAAAATGGACCTAGTGTTTCAGTATTGCGAACATAGTTAAGCCTTGAAAATTTACTAAATTTGATTAATTAATATCTCCTGTCCTAATTAACGGAAAGAAACGTGCTAAAACTTTCCTTTTTCAGAAAAAAAACCCTTTCCAGCGATATATAATGTTTTGGGGTGGGGGAAGGTTTTCTCCCCTCAATTGTGGCGGTTACACCAAAAATGAGACTAATTAATTTAAAAATAACTAATTCGAAATTAAAAATTTGGCCTTCGAGGTGCATTTTACTGGGATACGTTCGAATTTTTGAGCCAAGTTTCAGGTCTGTAGGTGCTGTGGGGGCTTCTGGCCAGCGGGTACAAACGAACAAACAAACAAACAAACACCGTCATCTTTATATATATAGATAGCTAAAAACGGTTATCATACCAGTTCTGTCTAACTCAGTATTGCTGCGCTAATTGTATCATATGCGAAAATGTTCGTTCTAACGATTGTTATTATTTTTTAAATGCGGAAGTAAGTTCTCATTACCAAAATTAAGAAATAAGTTTAATTCAGTTTGAAACTAATGTTTTTGTTGTCTTGTGCCTGCTAAGCTGACAATTTGGGGTGTGCCGCTTCACTTTTCCTACAGTACCGCCATTTGGTGTAAAGTCCGACTTTCACTCTACACACATGCCACAAGGACCCGTTTATAAGATATTCAACTATTCACAGCATAACAACACATCCACACAAAGAAAGGACAAGGACAGGAGAGAGAAATTACACCCTTGCCCCAGCCGGAATTCGAACATGGAACCTCTCAATCCGGTCAGGTCTTTCTGATCGCTGGACGAGGTGACCAGAATTTTAAGCTGATACTTCGGCAACTAAATCTTACAGAAATGAGTTGGGGCGCTTTAATTGCATCATTAGCAAATTTCAAATTGTTGGACTTTTGTTTGAAACTTGACATTAGAATGTTCTCTAAATCACTACACATATTGTGCCAATCACGACCAAAATCAAACCATTGGCTGTCTTAATCTCTGTAGTTGAATCAACACCGGCTTCCGGTTTGGTGCACTTGCATCACATGAATGCTGTCAATACTTCTGGACAGATAGTAATCAAAAGTAAAGGAAAAAAAACCCCAAAAAAAAAACTATTACTCGATTGCCCTAGGAGCTATTGGAGTCAAATTTGAATCAGAATTTTTCTCGCTTAAGACGACTGCTTCATAGGATACACTGATAATGCATAACGAAGAAAACGTTTGATTGCTCCACATTCTTTCGACTGTATAGAGCCAAAGCCAATCATCACCGATGAGCATAGGGGTGCGTACCACATTTTGTTCGATTTCATGCTGAAGGTTTTGAGCTCGAGCCCCCACAAAAATTTGGTCACGCACATACGCACACGCAGAGAGTGATCCAAAAATGGTTAAAACCGTTAAGACACATCTTAAAACGTATAACTTCGACTGAATTCAATTCGAACTTTCACTAATCCAGTACTTTTTTCTGTCGATTAAATATAGAAGAAGGCCAGCAAAACGCCATTTGAATTTAATTCTAAAAGAAAAATTACTATATTATGTTTCACTAAGTCAGGTAGCTTGGTCACTAATAAAAATACTTAGAGACAATTTTAAGTGATTACCAGAAACTAGATTTTAAATGAAAAAATCAGCGATGCTAATAAGCATCCGAGATGTTTGTTTAATCGCCGTCCGATTTCCTTCGTCTTTTTTCTTTCAAAGAATTTCCGAGAAATCCCGGGAGAATGAGAGTTATTCTCGGAACTCCAGGGAATCTGTCATAAGTTAAAGAAATAGGCTATTCCATACAAATAAACCCAATACACAGGTCTGCGATGAAAATATTTCTTGAAAATTGAGCATTATTTTTGATCAAAAGAAATTGATGACTTTTTTTCCTGAAATGAACACATTGTGATTTTGTACTGAAAGGTACAGTACAGTACATATTACCTATAATAACTAAAGAAAGAACAATCAAAACTTTGATTGAAAGATTATTATTATTATTTTTTGATAGTAAATTTGTACCTTAAGGAAAAAAAAGAAACAGATTGTCTTCCTTAATTTTGCATGTAGGAAAGTTGAAAATAAAATGTTTTTAAATAAGTATTTTGTATTTTATCATCAAAAATATTACCTATCAAATGAAAGAAAGATAAATTTAAAAGTTATAAGTGAGCTCAAAATGAAACAAACTAATAACAAATTAATCAATAAAGGAAAATATGAATGAGTGAATAAAATAGGGAATTAATAAAAGAATAAGTGTCAGAGTAAATAAGTGAATGAATGAAAGAATTTAAATAGATATGTAATTTAAATTAACACATAAATGATTTAGTTGATTGAACTGGTGAATTTCACTTTAACCCACTTGACGAATTGTATTTCGTTTTAGAAACAAGTATTGCCTAATATTATCTAAATGAGCAGTGCACTGGACATCAGTAGATCTTTATTAATCTGTAAAATGTTAACTTCAAAACTTGATCATTTTACAGTAACAAAATATGTTTTTAATAAACTACAAAACATTACAATTTGTGTGCCAAATTTTAAAAATAGCTGAAATTATTATTTCTTTGATGCTTTGAACAATTATTTTTAGTGAAATGAACTAGATGTTTAAGAAATTATTTAAAGCATTGTTAAATTTGTATCCGTATTACACTATACAATTATTTTACCATTTCAAAAAGCCCCCATTCCCATATTTTTAGACTCCGATTAAAAAAAATAGTGTGTTGTGGGCATAACTAAACGTTCTAAAACCGTTTTGCGAAAATTCTCTACTTTACACTTCTGCTTTCTATTAAATTTTCACATTCGCAAAAGCAGAATCCATTAAATTAAAAATTATTTTTAAAGCCTGTCTTCGGATAGGATCACTAATGTACCATATTTAAACTGAGTCCTAGCACAACTTCTTGAGATGTAGCAGTCACAAAGAACGAGAAAGAACATTCTATCGCAACACCCGATATAAACACATTTAATGCAAAACATTAATTAATACCTCTCGCTTTCAAAGCCTACCTCTACAATCAACTTTTTGTTGGTCCGAACATTAGCATTACTTCTTGAGATATAGCAGGTACAAATAAGAAAAAATGTTTGATTCCTCTACCCCCAAACACCTTGAGATATTAGCGACACATTCTTTAAAAATGTTAAAATACATTCAAGACACCTCAAAAAGTGTGTCAGTAGAAGCTCGAAATGTTTTCAGGAATCCAAGGCTTTCTTATGTCTTTTAAATGTAGAGGACAGTAAAAATAAGGAAACAAAATCTTGCAGGCTTTTTTGGTAATGTTTAAGTATCTGTGATAATTTCTGCATATATTGCTTCTCAGTTTATGAGGGTTACCGTATCTCTAGAAAATTACAACACTAAAGCAGTTAAACTCTTTATCTTTCTGTTGCGCGCAACTCAATAACAAAAGATGAATTAAGCCATTTTAAAGAGTGTTCAACAACAAGTTACTATTTTTCTAAGACCTGGACTAAGCAAAAATATTGCAAAAAACTCTTTGCTTTAAAGAATACAAAGTTCAGTGATGGCTTTTGTTTTCTTAGCTTTATTCCTCTTAGAAAAGTAACTTTTGCCAAACCATTTTTCTCAATTCTTTCAATCTGTTTATCCCAAAAATACATTCTTTTAAGAAACTGATTAAAATCTTTCATACAAGTAATATGTGCTTTAACATTTAAAATTAATCGCGCTCTTTCTCAGAAGTACAATCTTCTGCCACCATTAATAAGTTCCCCTATGAAAATCCCCAGAATGGATTTCCTGACCACCTCTCATTTTTCGTGCTTCGTTTACTTTCGGTAATTCTTTTTACTTTAAAAAGTAAGACTTCGGGAAGAGCAATTTATTTGCAGGATGACTTTTTCTAAAATGTCTTTCTTATAGGCTCTTTATCATTTCAGGTAAAAGGTATGGTTAAATCAGCCCAGATAGGGGAAACCGTGGAAGAATTTCTCTACAAAACATTGGGCTTCATTCATCTCCCACGACTTTATGTATTGAACGCTGGTTTTGCCTTCAGAAAGAGAAATTGTTGGAGGTGAATCATTTTAAAGACAGAATCAATAGAACATTCAGAGATTTTGATTCGAGTATTTTTACCAAATGGAAAACTGTATTTTTACTTTTAGGGGATTTGCTTCTCTTTTTTTCATAACTTAATTCAATTTAAGTCTATTTTTTTTAATAAATAAAATGTTTTTGTGTACTTGAAAAAGATGTAAGATAGCGTTTTTCTTCGTTTTATATCTTGTGACAAATTATTTGTAAGATTTTTAAGTCGGTTAAAAGACAAGGAAAAATGCCCTGATGCACGTTAATACAGGGAAATTATTCTTTGTTTTAAAGAAGTGTAATTCTGAATTGAATTATTTAATAAATTAGGTGTTGAAGCGGTTGAAATTAACTGTGTTAAAACAAAGAAAAATACTGGTTTAATAGTAATCTAGAGCAAGTGTTCGCAACGTTTTTTCAAAACACCTCTTTTTGTGCAGAATTAACTGTGCGTGCTTTCAACAATAGTTTAGCTTTTATGAAATGTGTTATTTTAGTTTAATTTTAACTAAAAACAGTTAATGTTTAAATTACAAAAATATAATTTCATTAAAAAAATAATGGACATTTTATACCTAATCATTTATAAATTAGACATTAAAGTCCCAAGAAATAGTTGGTGTGAATGCTGGGCTTGTTTTTATTTGCAAGTTCACCAATGTTTGACCTCAGCTTCGTTAAAGCAGATCGCTACTACGATATCCAGATGCAGGTTTCACGTATCTTACGCCACTTAAGATCACCTTTATTCCGTAGCTAAATAATATAAATTGCCCCGCCCTCCCCCCTATGTAATAAACTTGCACTCTGATCTTAAAATATATTTTTAAAAATAAAGAGAAGACATTCTGTGCCAAAAAATCAAACACAAGCAGCTTAGCTAAACATTCACTATAATAAGAAGTATGAAACTGAGAAACCAAATTACGAAGTACTACTATCTTATAAAAATATTGATTTTTAATGAATTAAGTGTAGGCTTGGGCAGAATATTATTTGCATTAGTCTATATTAATTTCAGTTAACTAAAACAATTCAATTTATTGTTCATTCAGCTAGGTTTTTACTATTGCTAAGCATTAGAAAAAACAGGTATACATTTAACTCCCGATTGTACGCAGAATAGGTGGCGAATACCGCTATAATCCGAATATTAGGCAATGAAAAATCTACTTTTGGAAAGGATTATGCATCGATTGGTGACAACACGCTGATAAAAAAAAAAGAAAAAAGAAAGAAAATTGAAAATTAAAAAGAGTTAAACTGAAAAAAAAAAAGTGTAGCTAAAAACGATAAGATTGAGTGTGAAAAATGTTTGTAAAAGAGCAAAACAATTAATAGCACACTCATAAGACTAAAAAAGTATTTAATGACTATATTATTAGTTCATAACTGTAGTTTTACAAAAATCAGCAAGTTGTGTGTGTGTGTGTGTGTGTGTGTGTGTGTGTGTGTGTGTGTGTGTGTGTGTGTGTGTTTTCCATTTTAACACTCTTCTTAATTTGCGATTGAAGTTTTTTTTTTTTTTTTACATCATCTTGTCACAAAGCGATGTATAATCTTGTCCAAAACAAGATTTTCCACTCATGAAGTAAAAATGGGTGCATTTTTTTACATTCAGTAAATAATTCCAAAAAAAGTTTGTGATAAGACCAGCGGATACTCCGAACCTATCGCCTGCTAATCCAGAGTTTACTGTCCTCCGTAAAAGAGCAAAATTATTCCTTAAGGAAATTATTATAAATTGAAGATTGAAATCCAGCCATTAAGCTTTCAAAAGAACGCACGGCTATTTGTTACTGCCCGTTTGTTGCCTAGCTCGAACTATATGTATCAACTTCGGATCAGCGAATTTCGCCCGCAGCACTTGGCTCGCTTAATTGGCCATAATTAATTAGACAGTTCGTGGCCATCCATCCAGGGCGGCATCAAAACGCGTACTGATGAGGCTGGCTCCTTGGCATTTAACATGAAGTGCTTTATTCAGCACCCCATTGTTTCACGCATGGAACTCATCTCGCACTCCATAAGGGGGATGGATGGGTTCCTTGTTGATGGGAGGCGCTGCTCCCTCCCATTAATCTGGGGAATTATTCGTTTCCTAGCGGATGGTTCAAACGTGGTATCGTTATTTACAAAGCCGTATGTTATCTATGTCGTATGGTATCACTGACATCGTTTTTTTTTTTAAATTTTAGATGTGCATAGAAGTTTTTACTTAAAAAATAGTATTTCTGCTGTTTTTCTAGGCCCGTCATTTGGGGAGGGGGGGTTTCAATTGCCCCCCCCTCCGGTTTTGAGAAATCAAATGTATTTACATATAAGTGGGCGTGGTTTTTGTTGTTTTCCTGTGAAATTGCATTATGTTTTCCCCCCTCCCTTGGAAAGACTTGAAATGACGGGCTTGTGTAAATTAGAGGTGCATGTTAAAAATGCTTAATTACATAAAAATCATATGCATATACAGTTGGTTTTCTATTTCACCGTTTTCAAGGGACCACAAAAAATCGCCCTTTACTAAAATGCGTCTTTAAGGTCAAGGACAGTGGAATGTCGTCTTTAAATAAAGAAATTTGCTAAACAGAGAACAAACTGTATACATTTGGCAATGATAATAAATTGTCACAAATACACTTTGAACCACATTTAACTATTAAGATTATCTCGTCACTTACGTTAATGGAAATATTACTTGATGCAGTTAAACTATCAGTTTTGATATTATATAATTGAATTAAGACTGGTGCTGTCAATGGAAGAGCACTGTAAAGGAAATACTTAAGGTTTAGTAAACTATTCTGAGAAAAAAATCGAAAAATTTTGCAAAGCGCAAACTGATTTTGCTTGCAGCACGAATAAGAAAAAACATGAATTTTTTCCTTAAAGGGTTCCTACTTTTCAGTTAATATTTTTTCTGCTCACAAGTAATCAAACAGTGGCAAAACTGTTCAGCGTCAGGTCTTATTTTGTAACAAAAAACGGCGTAGTTGAAGAAAATCCCAATTTCTTTAACATTCGAGAGCGAGCTAGGTCTTTTCGAACCAGACGCAAAGAAAAATGTTCGCCTCTCTTCTTCTAATTGAAAGAAGTGGATCAGGACCACTGTAGCTGCATTCAAAGTCGAACTTGGATATACTTTTGAGATGCTTGGTTTATATTTGTCAAAATCATGATTGACTACTAAACTATTTACTAAATATTGTTTAAATACTCTTAAAATGTAATATGTGCCATTCTGATCCAGTGTGCTGTCGTGTCGCTTTCTGGAAGGTTAAAAAACAGGGTTAAAAAACATATACGGCAGAAGGAAACTTTTGCATTACAGGAAATAATTTTAATTAGTCATAAATTACTTTTAAAGGGCATAGATAGTGTTTATTACTCACTTTCAATTTCAGCGCCTATGGTTGGGGAAACCTAACCAGGCAGCATCATAATGCTGTAATTAAGATCTTCGTAACTTTAGCAATGCTGCCAGTTAAGGTTTGTTCCAACTATAATTGATTGTCACCGAGATGCTCCAAACTGGTTTTGCCAGTTGTTGCAAAAGCTCTGCCATATGGACCATCAATATTACTTAACTGTAGATTGTGTTATCATTCATTTATTTACTCAAAATTTCCACATATGTGTCAAAAAATGTACATATTTACAGTCCTAAAATGTTTCAGTCCAAAAGCTTAGAGCATTTATCCGGAAAGCAGTAAATAATACGGTTCATTAAAAAAAGTAGCTAAAAACAGGCGACCTATCTTCCTTCGTGTTGTCGTTTCGAAAAGTCAGGGAAATTACCCTTGTTATAGATTCATAAGCTTTTATTACATTTACACCGTCTTGGGTGCTACAAGCTTATCAAATATTGACAAACGCAAAAAATGAGGAAACGAAAATTCATAAGTTAATCGTAAATAACATGAAGAAATAAATTCTAATGCAAACTGAATATGATATTTATTTCTGCATATGTTTTTTATTATTTTCAATTTAAATGTTTTTAAGGGTTTTCTGAACTTGAATTTACATTTTGAAACCGTGTTTAAAAGCTCCCTTCTCCCTCTATATAAGTCTGTATTCGCCATATACTAGACTACTTGTTAGCATGCTTGCATGGCTATACTCTAAATAAACAACACCCGAGCTTACTGAGATTGCATCGCAGCCTCTGATTAAAGAGCTGAAGTAAGTTGGTCAAGTTCTTCAACTGTAACGTAAATTCACAATGTTTCAACTAGTCAAATAACAGTTAGTTACTCTTAAAGCATCGAGCAGAAATTTCCCAAAAGTATATCTAAATTAATGACTTTAACAGCATTTGATCCAAAGCAAAAACCAATGAATAATAGCAACGATGAAACTTTATGCTCTTAAGACAAAATCAAGGCACAAAACGAATGCGAAATAAAACCATCGCAACTATAGACTGAACACTGAACAAACACGCATATACTAACAAGTACTTTATTCTTTCACTATCTATATTCAAAATTAAAATCCCGCAGGGGGTTAAACACCCATGTCCCATTTCGTAAAATAAAACTTCATTCTCTGCAAATAAAACGTATAATAATCTCGTGCTCTTATTTTCTATTACATGACTATTTTTCACACGAAATGGTTTCAAAACTTTTTTTTTCGTTTAAATTTAGGAGAAAGTAAATATTAAACTAAAACCGGCTAAGAACTTAGAGTCAAAGTAAAACAAAACCAAAAAGTAAATAAGTTTAATAAAATATAATTAGAAATAGAATATGACGATCAAAGTATTCGTACGCTAGAAATAAAGTGTAAAAGTATTAATATTTAACCCTACACTATGTTTTTTTGTTCTTTGAAAGACATATATATGAGTTTTAATGTTATAAGAAAACATTGGAACACATTTTTAAAAAAATAATTATGAGGATAGATGGTTATATTTACTTTAAAGATACCTAACGCTTGCTTTTTATACTTGAGTTGCCTTAGGCATGATCATAAGAAAAAATATTCCATGTAGCCAATTGGCAACGCTATGCAGTGTAGAGTTAAACGCTGGGAATTTTTACAAATGGAACTTAAGGGTATAGTCACACAAAACACACATGATTTATTTCAATGCAATTTTCAAATAATCGTTATTTTGCCTCATTTTGAATTGTCGGGAAACTTCGTTTTAACATAAGCTGTGTTAGAATAAACACAGAATTTAAACAAGTTTCATCAATACTGCTTTAGTTAGAGGAACATAGCAGGTTAGAAAATTAAGTACACTTGTTGTTAACCAAATTCTGAAGTTATCCATATAATTAAAAGCAGTTCACTTTGTGTTAAAATGAGTAAAAAACCCGAAAAAGCGACGTTTAAAAACACAAATAGATGAAGTTAAAATTGGCGAACATGTTTCAAAAGCATAAAGCTTCCTTCTTCAGCGCCAAGCAAGAAATGGAAAGAAACAAAGTGCCGGGAGAGTTTAAATAGCAAAGGAGCAAAAGCTAGGCCAATCAGGTGTCAGCGTGTGCCGAGTCCTGA
>JAXGGA010014931.1:0-30642 GCA_038373865.1 Uloborus plumipes | reverse complement strand
CAATGCAATGTAACTAGCAGTGGTGTATTTCTAGAAAAATAAGTTTTCTATAAAAAGTTTGTAATAGGTGGTGCTTTATTTGAAGTAGCTGAACCCATACGAATAAATTGCTGAGAGAGAAAAGCATGATTGTAATGTAATGTGATGTAAATTATAGGATGAATTTTACAATACATATATGTTGTCTTTGTGCGTTAAAATCAAAACAAACTTTTAGCAGTTAATTTTTAAGCAAAAAAAGAACTTTGAATTTCAGTAAATTCAATATTTCATATTCATTTATGCATTAAATTTTTGACATTTTTCTCTGGTGCTGTCCTTCAAATAGAGTGTTCTTGAATCAGAGGTAAATACATGGAGGTCCCTATTCAAAGCGGCTGGGACCAGAAAAAGTGCCCCTTAAATAGGGATGTCCCTCCTTTAGAGGTATCCCTTAATTAAGGTACTACTACATTAAAACTCCTTTTAAGTGCAGCAATGATGCCATCGGGCATACGTGATAGAGAAAAGTTTCTCTTTAATTCGTCGCAAATACTTTCTGCTAATCATTCCTCTTTTTTTTTCTTTTTTTGCCTACTTTCCCGTAAAAACAAAATAAAGACAAAAATAGCATGAAATGTGGCTTAATGCATCATAAAAATATTTCAAGGTCCAAAAGAAAGTCAAAAATAAATAAAACAATTAAATACATTTCGAAATATTAAACATTGGAAAGTAAGGTTTTTAGATGGGGAAAATATGTATCTATCGGTTCGTATTCGCCTAAAAACTTTGAGTGAACTGAACAGCAGGATACAGTCTTAGCATGTAAATAAACTACTGCATTTGGATTGGCAATATTTGTTATGATCAAGGGTTTTGGAAGAAATTAGCCCCATCCCCCCTTTCTCTGTGAATCTGTTCTATATTAAAACTAAGCTACCAAAAAGTAAAAAGAAGAGTGATCAAAATCACTGCAAGGCTGATTAAAAATATTTATTACGCTTATTGAGACATCGTTGTGATTCGCTGGCATTTTGACTGTCCACATTTATTGCTCATACTTGATACTAAACATTGAGAATTTTTATGCTAATCGATGTCTGAACCATATGAAGAATCCTCTGTTTCCAGATACACCAGAGTAGCTTTGTCTCGCTTCTCCGGGCCATCCCTGCTGGATTTCTGCTCAATCTGCTCGTAGCGTTCTTTCGTCCGACTTTTCAACTCATCCCACATGCCTCGCCTCGAGTTTATTCCAAGTCTGACGTCCATCCTTCCATCTTCTGCACACTGAGACCAATTTTTGGTTCGTGGGACATCCGACTTTTGGCTCCGATTTCGTCTTGCATGGCCATATTCATTGTTCTTTGCTTCATTCGTTTCATCTTCTACACGTCTGGAGGAACGTTTGAGCAGGTGCGATACTTTGTTGTCCTCATAGTCATTGCCTATTTTCCTGAAGCGTCCTGTGTCCTCATTAGTCGCCGCTTTGTTGCCGTTTTGGCAGTCCTCTCCTATATCCACATAGTTACTCGGTGCTTCAAAATGGCGTCTAGAACTGATCTCACGATCGCGTATTATATTTCCTTCTTCTGCTCCAAAACGACGTCCAGAACTTGTCCTTCGATCTCTGCTTAAATTTCCGTCACCTTTTTCGCAAACTAAAATTTTGGGTTCTAAGGAGAAAGAAAATAATCGCTTTAAAAACTTATTAAAGCGTTTTAAAATACTGAATTAATTAATTTGTGCGTAAAATATTGCATCGTCATCGGGTCTGAGATAGCATACCAAGTTTGAAAAGAATCTGATTCCAGGAAGTGGGTGAAAATTGACTTGCAAGATTCCATACCGGACATTAATACAGGTGAAGTTAGTACAAGCGTGTTAACCTCTTCCCGGCTTTTCCCGAGCTGGACTCAGGCAAGCGAAATGCTCCATTCTGGCTCATCCCGAGTGTAGCTCGGGCACTGTGAAAATTAACACTGCACAACCAGTTTTTCCCGAATTATTTCACATGTCCCTTTTATGGTTTCGGAAGCTTTTATTTACTATTGTTGCTACTAAATGGCAGCACTATAAGGTGTTTTGAGCTGTAAATTTAAGATAAGAGCAGGCGACAACTCCAAAGTATAATGATTATTTAAATAGATATTTTTACATTTATTTTTAGGAAATGTTGAATGCGAATGATGCTATTATGTTTAAAAAGATATGTATGTATGAAAATAAGCATGAAAAAATTGACATTTTTTTATCCGTAATCCCGAAATGAAATGAGCCTGGAAGGAGTTAATAAAAACATTGAATTGAGTTGTAGTACACCGCAAAAAACGAACTGTTGATTTTACAGTATAATACTGTCAACCGAGGTTCCAATTTAAAACTGTAAAATGCACAGTAATAAATTGCAAAACTAGCTATTTTAGTTTCTTACTGTAAAAATAAAAGTATTACAGTTTATTGCCGTAAAATTTAGCAATATTATACTGCAAAAGCAACAGTATAATACTGGCAGCCAAGGTTCCAGTTTAAAATGCACTTTAATAAACTGTAAAATTAGCAATTTTACAGTTTAGTGCTGTAAAATTCGTTATTTTACAGTTAATTACTAAAAAATTAGCTGTATTATAATGTAAAAACAACATTCCCTTTTTACAGTGTACGTGACTAAGATTACAAATGTTACCATTCCTTTTTCTTCGCTCACTACATTCTTTGACAACCAGAAAAATAATAATTAAACATCAAATAAGCTTTTCAATTGCTTTGCTACTACAACAAAATGATCAGATATTTTCTGCAACTTAAAATTGTTATTTACTTCCATTCATAATTTTGACCCCTTGCGTAATTCAATAACTAATTTTTTAACTAAAAATAATAAAAAGAAAATACTTTAAATAATAAAGCTTCGGCTTTAGTTAGCGTCGTTATGCCTGAACCTCGCACACCTTGGTACGCGATATTAATCATGTATAATTGTCTTTTCATCCACTTGCTTAAAACTTTGTTCCTTTTAACACTGGTATGTTAGTATTCATGTGTTGGGCTTTTAATATTGTTGTATTTGCTTGCATATTTTTTTTTTTTTTTTTGTGCGTAATGGTAGCAAGGGCGGATTCAGCTAGTGGGGGTCATTTTCGAAAAGAGGGGGGGAGGGGCAAATGGCAATTTTTGAAAAAAAACGGGGGTGTTTGGTAATGTTTTCGTAATATTAAACCAAAAAAATGCAGTTTATGCTATATTTTGTCGTTTAAGGTAGGGGTCATGAGGGTCATGACCCCTTCCCCTTGACCCCCCCTTCTGGATCCGCGCTTGAGTGGTAGCATTAACAAACTTACTCGTGAATAGATCTTCCTGATGATTATCTTTTTCACCAAATTCGATTATCTTTTTACGGCACACTAAAATTGGAGAAAAATATCAGTTCGCATGAATATAATTAGTATTTTACTTTCCATTTACATGGACAACATGTTCAGTTCAACATTTGTTTTCTCTCACAACTAATCTGCTTTCTTCAATCGGTGGATTTGCTACACTTCTTATATGAGATTCACACAAGAGCATAGGAGACTAGTTTTATCAATGCCTTAGCAGAAAAGTTTAAGCCATTAGCTTACTACCCTTTAGACGTAAAAGCAAAGGAAATATAAAATATTTTGAGAAATGTTTTTGCTGAAAAAATGCAGATATGTTTTGGGTAATAACGTTTAACTTTCACTTTCTTGAAAACCCCAGCGTGCTCATTTAAAAAGGTTGCTCTAATTGGAAGAAACTTCTACGCAAAGTTTGCGGATACAAAGTTGTAATTAAGTTTCTTTCTTATTCCTCGCAAAAGCTGTTTCAAAAAAAGTTGAAATAGAGCTTCGTCGCAACATCAAGCATTAGTGAAGGAATCTCTATAAAACGTCTGCTGATCCTTTCAGCCTCCACAACAATAAGCACCCGACTCTAGACCAGCGGTCCCCAAACTTTTTAGACCACTGAATTCTTAGTGCTTCACATTTACCTTAAAAAACCCCTTTCTTGTCAATTAATAAACGAGAAAGTATTAATGACCTGAAATTCAAATGTTAATCATTTGCTGTCATAACTATTGATATATCTCTTCTGTATAGAAACATTTAAGGAGGAAACTTGAGCTAGAGTTCTAAGGAACGCAATTTGGGAATCACTGCACTATTTTTTTTTTACGCAGAAGCCATGAACTGTGACATGCATGAGAACTGCGTAGAATGCGCCTTGCCTTCTGACAAGCACAGGACAAATTTGTGTCAGAGAGGGGTTGAAATAACATCCATGGACAAGGCGGGACTCGTACCCGCGACCTCTGGCTACGAGAAGACTCTATCTCTAGGCCACCAAATCCCCATCACTGCCCTAGAACAACACTCTATCCCCAGAAAGTTCATTGTCATGGAGGAACAATTCTTAAATTATGTGGGCATCCATTATTCGTCAGCTTAATATCAAGGATGAAGGCACTTCATCCACTTAGAGGCACTGTCAAAGCTTCATTATGGCTGTATCGATTATTGTGCAAATACAGATCATATGCTGATTTCTACACTGTAAAAACTTTGAGTTGCACATGGCACCTGTGGAAGGCTGTACAGGTGCAAAGGTGCTTTAAAAGTTGCCATGTGCAACCTAAAGTTTTCCCATGAGATAAGGATGTTTCACCTCCAGTTGGCGTTTGTGTATGGATCGAAAAATCAACTTACGTTCCACCACTTCGTTTTGCACGGCCCCATTTTCTTTAAATGGCGTCCTTGGTCTTGTCCTCCGATCAGTACTTGCCCCGATTTTTCCTCTGAGGACTTCGAAAGTTTTCTTGGCGAAGTTCCGGTTAAGGTTGAGGTAAGCTGTAGATAAAACGTCGGGAAAGTTAACCGGAAAATCTTGGTTTGTCCAATTTAAGGACGTTGCCTAAAAGGTCCTTACCTGCTCGCTTCAACGCCGATTTACAGCAGATTTTTGTGAAAAACATCATCAGCACCTAAAAAATAATAAAAAAAATGAATGACATACAATAACTCCACAACTTCTTCTTTCCAAAATAAGTTATTCCCCAAGAATGTTATTCGCAAGATAAATAACAAGACGTTTAGAATCAAAACCCGTTAAGTACCAATTTTTCAATGAACAATAATTTTATTTTAAAAAATATTAGTTTAAAAGCTCATTTACCAATCGCTAAAAAGTAACAGATCAAAGACTACTAGATCTCAACAGAAAGTAAATACAAAACAAAGCAGAGTTCCAAGTCGAGGTTTGTCGCCATTTAGATCCATAATTCCGCGTTCGGAATTATGGAATGTGAGAAATGAATTTTAAGGGTTTTGACTCTTTAAACGACTCTTTTTTTTCTACTACGTCATTCGTTTCAAGTAGAACTGTGGATTCGTTTTACAAACGTTATTTATTCGAACTTAAACTGCAGATTGACGGCTCAATAATGTCATTCATTTCAAGCACCATTGCTAATGGACCTCTTGTTTCTCATTTCTCTATGTTCTATGTGGGGCAAAGTGAGATAGCGCGGTAAAGTGAAATGGTAAAACATTTTTAGTTTGCAGTGCCACCTATCTAGTAATATTTTAACTAAGTTCCTGAACATTTTGTTGACTCATGTCAAAAAAAAAAAAAAAAAAAAAAAATGCTACAAAGATCAAGGAAAAAATTTATACGAGTAATTTTCAAAATTTGATACCTTTGTTGTGAAATATGTGGTTTTTCAAAAATATTTCCTGTTATTATAAAAAGGCAAAATTTTTGTAATTATCATTTTAACTATTTATTGAGATCTACTGATGTCCAGTGCAGTCCTTATTTAGTTAATATCAAGCATGTTTTAATTTTAAATGTTCAATGTAATTTGTCAAATGCACGCGGGCAAAGTGGATGGGACGAAATGAAATAGTTTATTTTGTTTGCATATGCATTCATGTACTAAATCACGTACATATTTCTTCAATTATTAATCTGTTCAAACACTTTTACTCATTATTCACTTATTTATTCCTCCATTTACTTATTTTATTATACATTCTTCCCATTTCATTTACTCCTTTCTTTTCTAATATATTAACTCATTTATTTGCTTATTTATTTATTCGTTTTTTTCCATTAATAATTCATTTATTCACGCATTCATTGATGAAAATTACTGTAACTCATCAAATAGAAAAAATTTTATTACAAAAATATTGTGTTTTTCACTTTGCCTCAAGGTTTTTTGAGGTGAACTCACACGTTTCAGAATTATTAAGAATAAAAAATCATAGGTTTTAGCCATATATATTGAATATTTTTGTTCTTAAAAAATGAAAAGCAATGAGTTTTAGTACAATTGCTTCATTTGTGGTTTGTATGACCTGACAATAGAAGTTATTAAAATAAGAAAAATTGACACGGCAGAAATTAAGTTAATTAATTATTATTATTTTGTTTGTTTATTTATTTATTTATTTATTTATTTTTTTTGGTGCTTCCATTTCTCATAAGTTCGCTAAATAACTAGATAATAACTAGCATGCTAAATTTGAATTTCTGATCAAGAAATTAAATTTCCTGCAACTAATTAAAGAAAAGCAAGCAGCAGAGTTGTGTGTTGAAAAAGTTGAAGTTTTGTGTTGTTTCAAAACAAAACAAATGTTTTATTAGCTTGGATTTGGTAATCTCATAATTTATTTTATCTAAAACTCTTATCTCGCTCATTTGTTTTTCCAAGAAATGCTTTTTTATAATCAAATTGGATTTTTTAGCTAATATATATATTTTAATATAACTATCTTAATTCTATGTTAAAAATGCAAGGAAATGATATCATTTTTACTTTCTTCTATATCTAATATATAGAAGAAAGTATTGGTTTCGTGAAAATTTTCGAATGTCGAATTTTTGACGGATTTGCACGTTTTGAGGTGCGCTGAGTCCATTTTGACCATTTTTGGAAAATGTCTGTCTGTGTGTCTGTCTGTGTGTGTGTGTGAGTCTGTATGTGTGTGACCAGTTTTTGTGGCCGCGCTAGAGCAAAAACTACTGCATGAAATCGAACAAAAATTTTTGCACATATGTACCACTATGTGAACTGGTGCACCTGACTTTTTTTAGCGAATTCCTCCAAGGGGGGTGGAGCAATCGCACGTGTTCTGCGCGGTGGTGATTGCTATATCTCAGGAAGTAACCGGCGGAATCACACGAAAATTGATCCATAGGTAGACCCTACTGAGTACAGGTGCTGATTCAATTTGTTTGTCAATATCTTGAGGGAGGGTGGAGCAATCGCACGTGTTCTGCGCGGGGGTGATTGCTATATCTCAGGAAGTAACCGGCGGAATCAAACGAAAATTGGGCCCTAGGTAGACCCTATTGAGTACAGGTGCTGATTCAATTTGTGTGTCAATATCTCAAAGGGGGTGGAGCAATAAAAAGTGCTTATTTTGTCATTGCACCTACTGTATCTCGGGAAATATTGCTGCGATTTGAATGAAATTTGGAATAACACTAACCCAATAAGGAAGCAAGCATCGATTAAATTTTGGCGCCAATCACCCTAGGGGGGGGGGGTGGAGTGATTTTTGCGCTTAGTCAACAATGCGAAAAATTAATTCATTAAAAAATCGCTTTCAGGCTATTTAATTATCAAAACAGCTGAAAACTTTCAATGATTTGAAATTTTTAACTGTTGCCAATTTCTTTTTACTAACAAATAAAATGTTTGCAATTAATCTAAACAAGGTTTTTGCAATGATTTCCAATTTCGCTCATTGATTTTGCATTTGCAGGGGTTTTTCGATAATTGGGAAATTGGAGCTGTCTCCAATTATTCGGGAGAGTACGTATTTTATTTTGTAACCGGAATTCATAAGATAGATATAGAAGAAAGTTTCGTGACGGCCACGACAGCTAGTTAGAGATGTAATGAAGACTGAAAGCATAAATTCAGATATGTAGCTCATATTAACATCAGATCTGTAACACTCATCAGATCGGTAACGGCTTAAAAGTGAGCAATCTAAGGAGGGGGTAAATAACTTCCTTGACCTCCCCCTTTTATTGTCTTGCATTTAGACCCAATTTAGACTTAGAATTCAATATTAATTTTTTTCTGCAAAAAAATTTTTAATCATGAAACTCCAACTTCAAATTGGCACTTTTCAAAATACTGGCTCAGGGTTCACTTCAACACAAATTTCTTAATAGTTGCGGTTTTCAAAACTAATGTCGGACTCAGCGTCACTTACTGCAACCTTAACTGTTCCTTTTTCAACAGTTTAGCAAATTTAACTTTATTTTCTTTGCAACTCTTTCAGATTTTAAATATTTGAGTATTGAAACTTTTAATTATTCAATATTTCTTAATTAGACTATTCAATATATGAAAAAAATAACAATTTTGAAATTGAAACAACTAAATACCATTATGGGGCACAGATGAACTGTTCACATCTGCCTATACATAATGTGTTCACATGTGCCCCTTATCTCAACTTCATTTGATAAAAACTATATTTTTTCAATTTTACTTAAAAAATAGTGCATGAAAACTTTAGTTATTAATGCCACTTTTAGACGAATAAAGTTGAAATCATAAAAAAAAAAAGTTTTGGATGTGTTTTTACTTGGAGAACTGGAACATAAAAGTATATTGGCACCTTCCAAAAGATAAGATCTTTGATGACTAAAAAACAAAATGGTTTAGATCTTTGAAATTTCAGGCAGGCAGGATATAGTACTTGTGTTACCATTTACATACATTTTTTTCAGATTTTTCTCTTCATGTTTATTGAGTAAAATCTTCGTTTGTTCACATGTGCCCCTGTTTGCATGTGCCCCCCTCTCCCCTATATATTTCCTGTGCCACTGTAAAAATTTATGAACGAGGTGTGATTTCCAACAAGTGCCTTGGACTCGGGGGTGGCCAAAAAAGACTTTTAAATTGCTCTGGCGTTCGCACCTTCATAAATACTATACCTCAGAACCAGACTAACTTAAGTCCATTTTCGTCATTTTTCAGTAGAGGGGAAAAACGATGTGTTCGACAATCGTTTTTCCCCTCTACCGAAAAATGACGAAAATGGACTTACGTTAGTCTGGTTCTGAGGTACAGAATACGTACAGTTATCACCTAAAAATTAGTTATCGTTAGCTAAAGTGAAAATTTCGGAACAAAAAGTTTTTCCAAATAGAATTTTTTTTTTTTTACTTTGCTTCGTCAGAAAATGCAATAAAACATTACTTCCCCATTATTGTTTCCCCGAGGGCGTAATCAATATTTTTCTGCCTTGTATTTAAAACAAAAAGATCCCGAAAAGAAAAGAAAAAATACTTACCCAGCCTGTCAGAGTAGGAAGGGCGTACAGCATACATAGGGCAACCAGGGTAGCCCAGTGAACCACTGAGAGGCGGACTTGCAGAAGAAACTCATTCGAATTACTCTTTTCAAAGATCTGAGAAGACTTCAAGTCGAAGAGACTTCGCCTCAATTCGTAAAAGGAAAACAGGTCAAACAAAGACACGTCCTGGACAATATCGGCTGGAATTAAATAATTTGAAGAAGAAATCATTTGAACAAAATTAATCTTCTGGTCGTATTCGCCTCGGTTAGACATCCGTACTACGGCAATAGGAAGCTTTCTTCAACTAATGATTAGATAGAAATGGGCAAGTGGATAAAGGTGATATGTGACAATTTTTTAAAAACTTACTTTTTACCATGGATGAAGGTCATAAGGTTATGATTTTTTAAACCTTTTTCTAGAAATTAAAAAAAAAATGTCACACATGACCTTCGTTCACTTGTTAGTACAATTGCGTTTGTGAGTTAACACAATTGAACACACACTAATTTGAATTTGTAATTCGGCGAAATTCAAATATCACATCTCACCTTTATCCGTTTGCACCTAAATCTCATTTGTCGGCTCGAGTAACTGTAAGAGGTTAAAATTTACTTGAGAATACGACCATTTACGATTGATTTACTCTGTCCAACGTCAATCATCTTTGTGTCAATCTTCAATATACGAGAGAAGGAAGGAACGGGACAATAAAAAAAAATTTGCTTGCTAGTTATTTTCTACTGTTATTCCAAATTTCATAAAACAAGATTCTTGAACATGTTCAAAAAATGTTGAAAAAAACACTCAATTGATGGTTACTGTCATATTATTAGCTGCAATAACAACTTAAATGCTCCATCCCTTCCTTACATAGCAAAGGAACGAAACGTGTTCTTGATATACCTGAAAGTACTGACTATAGGATCATACATTCAAATCTTAGAACATATATAAAATTCTTGCTTCCGTAGAGCTCAGGGCATACGTATATGTTCAAGCTTTTTCCAATCTGAATTTAAAATTTTTTTGTATCCAGTACTTTAACTTGTGGGAACTCAGAACTAAATTAAACATGTAATAAGTTTTTCGCAGCTCTCAGGCAGAGGCTGTAGACAAGAAAGCCAAATTTAACAAGCCGTCACAAAAACGAAACTAGGTCAAAACAGCCCTAACCACTAAAGCTTGACCCCGGGGAGATTGCGCCGGCCTGTTTTTCAGGGGATACAGTGACCGTCGCTTATTCAAATCACATCTGTGATTCAAATCACATCTGTGCCGAGGATATTTGATTTCATTACGCGGCTGATTTTATAAACCGGCATATATAAAATTACAAAAAGAAAGGTTTTAAAGTGAAAACAAAATTTAAAATAAATTAATTACTATTATCTATATTTGAAATTAAGTTAATTAATACACAATTCAAATTTAACTCATACGTAAAAAGTACATTTTTTAAATTGCGCAATAGTTTTAAAATATTGACTCATTGTTGTTTGAAAAACAGAATAATGAAAGAAAAATCATTTTCAAATCTTGACGTTAAGGCATGTTTTTCTAGAGATTGATTTATGCTCAAACTGAATGATATGAACTGTCTACCTCAGTTTTCTTGAAGAGAAAGAAAATTTTGGTTTTTTTCAGACAAGAAAAATCCTGCCCCCCCCCCCCCCCGTTTTAAACATATACTCTCCAAAAACTTTATTTTATAAAACGGCGCTAATGATTTTATTAAAGGATGGTTTTAACATGTTTTGAAGTCATGATTCTGTTCTTCCACATTTGATTTTATAAAGCGGCTGATTTTATAATCCAGTGATTTCATTAGTGGCGAGCACTGTACCTGTTATACATAGTATCAGAGAGAAAATTGATTTTTCACTAACTTAGTAAATAAAAATATTTGCTCTTTGCGTAATCTCTCTGCTACAACCCATTATACAATAAAGCTGTCCGTTTCCGTTTCAAGCTCACCAGCCATCTCTTCGTGGTCAAACTTTACTACTCAAGTTCCACCCTCATTAGTGCTACTCCGATAATTTTTGGAAACTTTCTCGGAAGCTCACGGGGCGATCCGTCGTTGGATTGAAACCAAAGTCCAAGTAAATTTTCAATTTTTAGGTGGAAGGGAATAAAAAGGGCTATACAGTCAACGCTCGTTATAACGACCACACGTTATAAAGATCATCCTAATATAATGAGAGGTCAGAAAACCCCCAACTGTATCCCAATATACTTTATGTTCTACCTCTTACAGCGACCACTCGTTATAAAGACCGTTTTCTGTAGGACAGAGACGGTCGTTATATCGAGCGTCGACTGTATTACTATGCTCTTGAACCTTTATGTCCCAAATCAAGGTAACAATGAATATTTACAGATATTTTTAGTTCTTTGAGTTGAAAATACATCAAAAAACCTTTTTTACCGAGTATAAAAATTTTGAAAATTTTGGGGATCTAAGTCCCCTTACGCCTTAATGCCCACCTCCCCCCCCCCCCACCAAGAAAACAAGGTACCATCTGTCCGTCTCTCAGCGAAGTACAAGGAGTGGTACTCAAGGACTTCCACATGATTCCAGTCATTTAGGATTCGTAATACTAAATTATCCCATTTATGCCCAAATTTTTTTTAGCAATTTTTTTCAATTTTTATCTGCTTAAAACTCTTACTTGAAATAGCTTACATACGTTTTAGGCTTGAAATAGTTCACCGTTGCCATAGTTATTAAGTTATTTAACGTCCTGTTTATGGGATATTTTGCAGATATGTGAGCAAAATACGACCATACTTGACTTTACTTTTGCAAAGTAACATTACAGAAGGCATCTGTGATCGATTTTAAGCAAATCAATTTTAAATAGTTTCATTTTATGAAAAATAAGTTCGCTAAAAAGGACTTACTTTCTGTGGCTACCCATGCTGGATCGTTGCTTGACTGATTTGTCTGAAAATAGCTGCCAAAAAATAAACTCTGATGTCTAAATAGGGGCTCTAACTGGTCTTCTCAAGAAGAAGGACTATTTAACTTGTGAAAAACAGCTTTAGTAAAAGAATATACCCATTACAGGTTTTTGTATGCAGTAACTAACAAGCGTCTCGTTTTTAGGCTACTGGGCATAAATGGGTTAATATAAGCGGGACTCCTGAGTCCCGTCCGTCGGGGTATAAAGGGTTAAACCTTCTCTCGCTACGACACAGACTTTATTTAAACACATTATTTTTCCACGCCGGATCATGGGAAGTTACCTGCTCTGAATAGGTGCAGTGGAATGTAGATGGCGGATTTTGGCGGACATCTAAAGCCCTCCAGTTGGTATCGAACGACTCCACCCATGCCTAAAAGATATACTCATCATTATACGTGTCAAAAAAGTAAATCTCACATGAGTATATGTAAATGTTAGGCACTGTGAAAGACCGAAACTGAAGAATGTCACTTTTTCACCGAAAATATTTCACTTCTCCGATGTTTTAGCTAAGTGAATGTTCAGCCATTTTTCAGCTGAAAAATTCATAAAAATTTTCATTTTCAGCTATCTTTTATAAACTATCTCATAAAACATTACATTTAATGCATAGATTTATTCAATCATGCCTAATGATTGGAAATTTAGCGGAAATTCTAAGTTTGAAAAAAAAATTGTGACGCATGGAGCATTTTGAAATTTTGTTAAAAGAAATTTAAATTTTAAATTTCAGAAAAAGTTATTGTTTTTGCACCATTTTTTTATGCTTTTAGATGTAGTAAATGTGCAAGCACGCAAAGTTTTAGACATATAGATCAATAACTGAAAAAAAAAAAAAAAAAAAAAACATTTTTTGTGTCCACTGTAGCCTTAAAAATTGTGCCTCATTCTCTTGTACTACTTTTATTTTCTTTATACGGAACTAAACACTCCACCTTGACGATATAATTCAGTAGCTTGGAGATCGAGTCTTTGACGCCATTACAATGCACTCGATTTTTATAACATTATGTCAATTATATGTGAAACTTGTTTCCAAACCTTTACTCGAACTGCTTTAAGCAGTCAACCATAAGAGTCTTTTTCCTCGTTAGAGAAATTAATTTATGCTCATGCATTAAGAGTCCTTCTTTTCCGTGACATTGTTTAAGCATTCAAGTACAGCATATTAAAAAAAAATTCCAAGAGAAATATATCAGTATTAAACATGGTCTTTCTTTCGTCCTAAATCAATGTATTTATGCATATATTGAGGTAAAAAATAAGTTAGTTATAGTTTAAAAAAGCTAAAAAATATGCTTTTAGAGAATTTTGTTCATTTACGAACATAAAAGTAATATACTTAAGAGCCATTATTTTGAAAATCGAACAAAAAAGGGAAATATTGGTAGTGACCATTTTTGATTTTCCTCATTTTTTTATGTGTCAAAGTAGGTTATGAGAATAAACATTCTGACGTGAAGTTTATTCCAACGTTATAGATGCACAAATATGCAGGTATACCGCAGACACGTGTTTCGAGGCTACAAGGAGCCTCTTTTTCAATGCAAGAGGTGTGAGCTTTAGGATGAAGAGTCATCCGATAAAAGCAACACTTTCGAACAAAAGACAGTATAAATAGCAAGAACTGAATATTAACAAAACAAACAACACATTGCTTAGAGCCAAAATTTATTACATGAAACCATCAAGAAAAAACCGTTAAGAAATAAATTTCCAAAAGATCCCATAGATCATAACCATTGTCAAAAAATGAAACCACTTATGAATAAATTAGCAATAAATTTGCAAATAGAGAAAAAAAATCTGGTATGGGTCCCACACTACTTCCTTTTACGTGTAAATTTCTTTGTAGATGCCTTAGTGTTAGATTTATGCTATGAGTGAGCAAGATATCAATTCGAACATTTACACCCCTAGTTTGCTTCGAAATAATGCAAAACAAATGTTTTACAATGATTCATTTACTAAATATCGCCGATTTTAACATCATTCAGTGAATTTTTCGCAAAATATCGCCAATTGCGCCAAATTGAACCCAAATTCAAAAAAAAAAAAAAATTCGCCAAATTTGTCGCCAACTTGGCGATATGTCGCCAAGTTGGCGTCAAACACTTGGCGACCAAAAGCTTGGCGACATAACGGAAAGTGGTCGCGCCAATGCATATCATTCCCTCTGCATTGAAGTTAACACTGATTTTCCCCAAAAAAGGGGTAAAACACCCCCTTGGGAACATTCAAATGCAACCACAAGGGGAGGTGCACAACTAGACCATCCTCAGAGCCTACATACCAAGCTAGAAGCTTCTACGGCATATAGTTTTTGAGTTATGCGACCCACATACGCACACACGTACATACAGACGTCACACGAAAACTCGTCGTAATTAACTCGGGGGTGGTTGAAAATTTTTTTTCGGCTGCTTATATGTTGGTAGGTACATATGCACGTGCTGACAGGTCAAAAAAACTAAGGAATTTTCATTCGGGGGTGAGCAAAATCAAAATTTAGACTCAAATTTGAGTGATTTTTTTTTCGCGATCACAATACTTCCTTTACTACGTAAAAGGAAGTAAAAATATGTACCGAAAAACAGCAGAAAAAAAAACAGAATGAAATAAAATGAAATAAAGTTTTAAATTAATTTAAAAAAGTGAGCAAAAAATTGAAATGTAAAGATTAGCAACACGAAAAGCCAAAAGGCTAACAATTATAATTTATACAAATTTCGTGTTGCTAATCTTTACATTTCAATTTTTTGCTCACTTTTTTTGATTAATTTAAAATTTTATTTCATTTTATTTCATTCTGTTTTTTTTTCTGCTGTTTTTCGGTACATATTTTTTTCTCTATTTGCAAATTTATTGCTAATTTATTCATAAGTGGTTTCATTTTTTACCTGCATATTTGTGCATCTCTAACGTTGGAATAAACTTCACATCTATCGCACAAAGGTATTTATTTTCTTCAAACATTCTGACGTTTGGAGCCTCTCAAAAAATTTTGTTCACTCGGTGAAAATTCCCGAACTTTGATGTTATGCAGTGCTTTTTTTGGCAAAACGGCTGAAAGACGCATGTCAGTGCGCTGTAGTTTTTTTTACAGAAACGCCACCCCATGGTTAAGTTTACATTTATTGATTGTACAGTGTGAATTTATGACCCCATAGTTACCCCATAGTTACTTGGGTTAGGATGTGTTGTTTTCTTTAGTTAAGAGGCCGCAAAGTATGGTTTTAAGTCCATTTTCGCTCGACTTTGACCTGCGTTATTTCCCCTCTAAAAGCAACCCCCCGAATTTTTTTAACATATACTGAAAATTTATACTATGAAGAGAATATGTGGTACGAAAATTGTTTAATATCTCATTGCTTAGATATTTATTAAATTTTAAAAATTTGGTGTTTTTTGATACACATTTAACTCAAAACATAAACCTTAGAAAAAAATAACTTTTATGAATTATGGAACCTGCAGATGTGTGGAATAACGTAAAAAAAAAAAGTTGCGTGGGGTCTCGTCTCGTTTTCAAGAAAATATTTTTTTTCTTAGCTCATTTTAATGTTTTTTTCTCATAGTAAAATGTGTCCATCAAGTAAGTCAGATCTGCAGAAACTCTAAGTATATAGTAATGACGCATTTAAATTTGTATAAGGAAAGAGAAAAAGGCTAAATGCACTTAATTTTGTCTAAATTTTTATAATTTTCAGCTTTTAATCGCAATTAACTTAAAAAAACGTGAAATCCAGAGACTATTATTGAATGCACACATTACTAGCTTTAAAATATTGGAAAAAGTAAATTCGGTGAGGCATCTTCAGATGCTGTTTAGTGGGAGGTCACAGTGACCTCCCAAAAAATTTCATGATCGAAAAATTTTTCTGATGATTCGGCAAATTTGGAAACAGTATTGCAACATCGAGATTTTTTAATGATACATTTTCCTCACGTGTGCCTGATCGTATTTTGCAAAAATTTAAGTTCCAGTGCCCATGAGTATCTTACACTTCTCAAAAAGATGTTCTTAATTTGCCAAAGTATTTCCTAATTTTTCCAAATAATAAAATACAATCAAGCCCACGCGTAACAAATAAATAAATAGAAAATTTCAATGTTGCAGTATTGTTTCTAAAGTTGCTGAATCTTCAGAAAAATTTTCCGAACATGAAATTTTTCTGGAGGTCACAGTGACCTCCTTTGACTTCCCATTGGGGAGCCTCTAAAAATACTTCACAGTAGTTACTTTTTCGAATATTTCCAGTCATTGCCCAGCTAGTAATATGTAAATTCAATAATTCCCTCAGTAATGATTTATCGTTTTTGATGTAATTGCAACAATAAGCCAAAAGTTCTAAAAATTCAGACACAATTAAGTGCTGTGATTCTTTTTCACTATTACTATACACTCAAAAATTACTATACACACACACATAAATTATTATCATATATTTTAAGTTTTAGCAGATCTGACCTACGTACTGTACACATTTTACTACAGGAGAACGTATTAAAATCTGGCTACATTTTTTTTCTAAAAAACTAAGAAGAGACCCCTTTATTTTGTAATTCGTTTTACACATATGCACGTATCATATAATATAAAAATATAATCATAACATGCAAAAAATAAATAAATAGAAAATTTCAATGTTGCAGTATTGTTTCCAAGTTTTCCGAATCATCAGCAAAATTTTCCGATCATGAAATTTTTCGGGAGGTCACTGTAACCTCCCACTAGAATACATCTGAAGATACCTCACCGAAATTACTTTTCCAATAGTTCAAAGCTAGTAATGTGTGCATTCAATAGTTCTTTCAGGATTTCACGTTTTTTGAGTTAATTGCAATTAAAAAACCAAAAATTATAAAAATTTCGACAAAATTAAGTGTTTTTAGTCTTTTTCTCTTTTCCTATACACATTTTAATACATCATTACTATATACTTAGAGTTTCAGCAGATCTGACCTACTTAATGAACACATTTCACTATGAGAAAAAAGCATTAAAATGAGCTACAAAAAAAAACTATTTTCTTGAAAACGAGACGATACCCCACGCAACTTTCTTTTTTACCTTATCCTACACATCTGTAGGTTTCCTAATTCATAAAAGTTATTTGTTTTCTAGGGTTGTTGTTTTGAGTTAAATGCAATCAAAAGACCCAAATTTTTGAAAATTTGATAAATATCTAAGTCTTTTTCGCTTTAAAGCAATGAGATATTAAACAATTTTTGTATCACATATTCTCTTCTTAGAATAAATTTTCAGTATATGTTAAAAAAGTTTCGGGGGGTTGCTTTTAGGAGGGAAATAACGCAGTTCAAAGTCGAGCAAAAATGGTCTAAAAACCATACTTTGCGGTCCTTTAACTAAAGAAGCAACAAACACACCCCAACCCAAAAAACTATGGGGTCCTCATAACTACACACTGTACAATAGGGTGGAGCGAAAAACAAAAATTTTGGAATTTCATTCTGTAATACCCGGCAAAAGCTGTGCATGCGTAAGTACAATACACATGTAAAATATTATCAAGTTTGAACAACTCCTTTAGGGGAACCAGGGCTTGAATTTCTCTAAAAACACGAAAAAATGTCGATTTTCTAAATTTTTTTGGAAAATATAAATAATCACCAATTTTGTTCTAATAACATTAAAATGCTTTCTTTTAATACTCCTTTCATACATCGTTAAAATTATTTACATTCTATTCAGTATTAAGTTCGTACACAAACCATAAAGTTCTGTGAAATTAACCAAAAATTGACTTTTTTTACCATTTTTTGCACCTAGCAATAATTCTTCTTTTTTAATCCAGATACTATGTTTTTGCAATGAATGGCCAAAATGCAGCTTTTAGTTGTAAATGCAATTATATTTCGTTACATTAACAGCCCAGAACGCACAACAAGGATGTAGCTGCATTTCTGGTGTCATTCTGCCTTTCTCATCCACCCAGCCATGTTTTTTACATATTTTCAACACAATTATACGGATTCAATTACTATCTGACGTTAAACAGGTTTCTCTTTTCGAATCAAAGTTTGAAGTTTGACTCTTGACTCAGTTTTTACATTGACGATTGCGAGCATAGAGTTTTTCCTTTAAATTCATATCTTGTCTCTTCCTTCAATAGCAATATGCGGTCTCACTAACCAGTTTTGAACCCTTAAAACAGTCGGAGTGTAGAAGAAATATACTTATTGAATCACTGATAAAGTACAACTTGTTTTTGAAAAGTTGTCTTAATAACGTTACAAGAACTCGGTAGAAGATACTAAAGCTTTAAAAACGAATAAAAGTACTTAATGGACATTGTCAATGTAATACAGAAAGAAAAAAGTGACTCTGATCTCACTATCAAAAATTGGAGACCTTTCAGTCATTAGCTTTCATTAATTCGGGCAAACAGAGTTATGAAGCTGTTGATTTTCAAGCTGAGTTTCTAATGAGATAAAGATACTCGTCAGTTAAATCATTAAAAACTACGCTTCTGCATAATTCAAGAAATTAGAAATAAAAAAAAAGAAAATTTCAGTGGAACATGGAGCTGTAATCATATTAAAAATTACACATTCTATAAAAGTTTAAAACTATAAGAATAAATTGAATGGTTAACGCGTGTTAACTTTCCTCCCATTAATGATATCAATTTAAAAAAATCTCATAGTTTGAGTTTTCAAAACTTAATATTGGTCATAAAAATTCTCATTTATTTATCAAAGTGTTTTCTGATGTTGTATGCCTTTCTGTAACCCAACTCCTTTACTGTTTGACTATCGTCCACTGCCATGGTCAATTTCAAGTTCTCAAAATTAGCAAAGCAGGAATTTCTTCGAATCAGCAGATGCACGAAGAAGAGCAGATCATCAATTAAATGAATTATAGATTACGTAACTTTCATTATACATACAATTCCATGTTTCAGAGAAATTTTCTTTCTTTTTTTTAAATTTCTAATTTCTTGAACCATTACATTATTTAAAGATATAACTGACGAATATCTTCATCTCATTAGAAATTCCTCTTGAAAATTAACAGATTCATAACTCTGTTAGCTCGAATTAACGAACGCTAATGACTGAAAGGTCTCCGATTTTTGATAGTAAGATCAGGGTCACTTTTTTCTTTCTGTATTACAATGACAATGTCCATCAAGAACTTTTACTCGTCTTTTAAATCCGTTTTTAAAGCTTTAGTATCTTCTACCGTGTTCTTGCAACGCTAATAAGACCACTTTTCAAAAACAAATTGTACTTTATCAGTGATTCAATAAGTATACCTCTTCTACACTCCGACTGTTTTAAGGGTTTAAAACTGGTTAGTGAGACGGTAGATTGCTATTGAAGGGAAAGACAAGATATGAATTAAAATGAAAAACTTTATGATCGCAATCATCAATGCCAAAACTGAGTCATAAGTCTAACTTCAAACTTTGATTCAAAAAGAGAAACCTGTTTCACATCAGAAAGTAATTGTATTCGTATAAATGTGTTAAAAACATGTAAGCAACGTGGTTGGGTGGATGAGAAAGGCAGAATGACACCCGAAAAGCAGCTGCATCCTTGTGGTGCGTTCTGGGCTGTTAATGTAACGAAATATAATTGCATTTACAACTAAAAGCTGCATTCTGCCCATTCATTGCAAAAAAATAGTATCTGGATTACAAAAGAAGAATTATTGCTATGTGCAAAAAATGGTAAAAAAAGTCAATTTTTGGTTAATTTCACGGAACTTTACGGTTTATGTACGAACTTAATACTGAATAGAATGCAAATAATTTTGAAGATGCATGAAAGGAGTGTTAAAAGAAAGCATTTTAATGGTATTAGAATAAAAATGGTGATTATTTATATTCTCCAAAAAATTTTAGAAAATTGAAATTCTTTCGTGTTTTTAGAGAAATTCAAGCCCTGGTAGGACCCTAAAGGAGTTGTTCAAACTTGATAATATTTTACATGTGTATTGTACTTATGCATGCACAGCTTTTGCCGGGTATTACAGAATAAAATTCCAAAATTTTTGTTTTTCGCTCCACCCTACTGTACAATCAATAAATGTAAACATAGTCATGGGGTGGCGTATCTGTAAAAAAAACTACAGCGCACTGAAATGCGTCTTTCAGCCGTTTTACCAAAAAAGCGCTGCATAACATCAAACTTTGGGAATTTTTACCGAGCGAATAAAATTTTTTTGAGGGCTACAAACTTTAGAATGTTCATTTCTCATGACCTACTTTGACATGTAAAAAAATGAGGAAAATCAAAAAAATTTTCTGAATTTCAAAATAATGGCTCTTAATACTATCATTCATACTCTAGGTTAAACTATATTTCATGATACTCTAACATCTAACTGATATCCCTCTGATTTTCAAAACTGTTAAATAATCGCTAAGTTTACATGCACTTATAATAATTCATCATGTAATATAGTTTAGCCTTTAGTATTAATAATAATCTTAAATATATTACTTTTATATTTGTAAAGAATGTGCATTGTATCTTTTATTCAGAGTTACATACATACATACGAACAAACAAACCCACATGTGAAACTAATAAAAGCGTATTAATGACATGGAATATCTTTACTAATATATAAAGTTGTAGAATTTGTTTGTTTGTTTGTTTGTTTGAACGCGCTAATCTCAGGAACTACTGGTTCGATTTGAAAAATTCTTTTTGTGTTGAATAGTCCATTTATCCAGAAAGACTTTAGGCTATAGTTAGAAAAGATTCGATAAGCGATTCGTTTTTTATTCGAATTCAAGGCAATTTTACCAGAAATCGCCGAATACTGGGGTTAAAAATTACTTGCACATATTAATGTTATATATCGTTGGAAGCAGAAAATTTTTCCGATTCTCTAACTTAAACACAGCACGAGTTATTCAATTTTTAAACTTGCCTTTTGCAAGGCTTCACCCGATTTCTTGCAATACTTGGTTTATTAAAACCATCAATAAAAAATAAACTAATTATTCCACAGTTTTGATTTTTACGCCATTGGATAGAGCGATATTTTTAACCCCAGAATTGATTCGACTTACAGTCGAAGAACCAAGCTTTTATGTCTACTAGAAAAAAAGTTACAAGCGTTTGAACTTTGAGTTCGAAAACCTCTTTCTTGATCAAACTATTAACGTTTTATTGCATTGCTATGGCGACATCTTTTAAATTCATTGTTGGTGTCCTTTTCTTCATTTCGTTTCTTAAAAGCATTTCATTTTACGGCGTTTCAACAAGGCAAATAATGCGATCGTCCGTGTTTCACTTGAATTCCTGCCTACTTAATGACTTATTTTTTTTTTCTGGTACCATTTTGAAAATGTTTTTCAAATTAAATTGTAATTCATGTTTTTAGCAGGGATTTTTTTTGGCTGCGATCTACATATTAAAACAACTTTTTTGTTTGGAATTTTGCAATTAATGTTACAGGAAGAGAGTGGTTTGGAAATATTTGTTTTTGGTAGGGAAATTGTATTTGTTTATTAGGGAGAGTGTTAAATATGTGCTACTTGACATTGATTTTATTCCTGAGGAAGCATGTGCATGACTTTTTTATGCGGGAAAGTTTTTTAGCGAGTCGCTTTAGCGGTGAGTAGTTTCTTGAAACCGGTTTCGCTAAAACTTTCCTCCCTCCTTTAAATGCGAGCCGCCTTGGCGGCGAGTACTTTGTTTTAACTTTCCTTACTACTTTAAAGGCGAGTCGCCTTGGCGGCGAGTAGTTTGCTGAAACTTTCCTCGCTACTTTAAAGGCGAGCTGCCTTGGCGGTTATATATCATTATATACCGCCTTGACGGCGAGTAATGTATTTAAATTTTCATCACTACTTTAAAGCCCGTGCAACGCCGGGCCCCACAGCTAGTCTTCAATAAAGGACATAAATGCGTAAAATAAACACTGGAAATGTACACTTACTGATTTCGGCGAGGAAGGGCAGCAAAACACTTAGGAAAACAATGAGAGAGATGACAACAGAAAGCCACGCTCCTGAAACAACATTAAATTAAATAACCACTTCCTATTACTACAAATACAGTTAGCCAATTATCTGAACCACTGCTTAATTGAATCAAACTAGTTGTTTTATGTAATTTGAAAAGAACGGACTACACTTATATTGGAAAAAAACTTCGACTCTTAAATGTAATCTATATACATAAAAGACTACTTTTGTGTGCGTATGTCCGGGGTAATCTTCCAAACTACTGGACCGATTTTGACCATTTTTTCACCGTAGATAGCTGCAGTAACAGAGAGCAGGATAAGCTATGATTTATTTCTAAAAAGCTTAGTTTAAAACAGTTATTATGGAATATAGTAAATTTCGTGTCATTTCCCCATTAAACGATTAAATTTTCAACCCATTGTTGCAAAAATTTGTTGCCTCGTCGCAACAACAATATTAACAGTAATCATGATGAAAATTTTGAACCAAGGCTTCTCTGGAGTAAGTATGAAATTTATTACTTTCTTAGGATTTTTATATTCATCTGTGCCAATAATCGATACCGGGTTAAATAAAAAGAGAGTTGATATTGGCAACAGTTAGAAAATAGAAAGTGATTTTTTGGAAAATCACACGGATAAAATAAATAACTAGTCTAGTAAACGAAGGTCAAAATTAGGGTGAAAAAAACAAAAAAACATGCAGTTTTGCAAATTGGCATACAGGTACAGGAAGGTCTCCTGATGAACATACTAAAAGTCCCCAGTGGTGAGAGGGGAGCTCGCAGCGCCACCTGGTGTTTTATGGGTGTTTTTTCAGTTTTCGTCTTATATCTCAAAAACTATTTACTTGCGAGAAAAAATGTCAATTAGTGAATTAAAGATCATAAAGTTATCTTTAAAACGCTTTTTTAGTTTTTATTATAGCTATAATAGTTGCCGAGATATTGAGCTTCAAAAAAAGCGTTTTAAAGATAATTTTATGCTCTTTAATTTATTAATTGATTTTTTTCTCGCAAGTCAATAGTTTCTGAGATATAGGGCGAAAATTGAAAAATCACCCATAAAACACCAGGTGGCGCTGCGAGGTCCCACTCACCACCGGGGACTTTTAGTATGTTCATCAGGAGACCTTCCTGTACCTGTGTGCCAATTTTTAAAACTATATTATTATTTTTTCACCCTTACTTAGGGCCTTCGTTTGCTGAACTATGGTTGAGGGAAAAATAGTGAACTAGCACATATTTTGGTCGTCCTTCATTCCTCGCCTCCTTCCTCCCCAACCTGCCTCCCCGTTTCAAGAAATCAAATCGCCTTAATGACCTGTACTACTTCAGGTCGAAAAAAGAAAAGAATCATATCAAATTAATCACTGAGGCGGCTCCAAAAATAGAAAAGATGGAAAAAATAGTTGGTTTTTCAAAAATTAACCAACTTTGAAGCTCAATATCTCGGCAACTATTATAGCTATAATAAAAACTAAAAAAGCGTTTTAAAGATAATTTTATGCTCTTTAATTTATTAATTGACATTTTTTCTCGCAAGTCAATAGTTTTTGAGATATAAGACAAAAATTGAAAAATCACCCATAAAGCACCAGGTGGCGCTGCGAGCTCCCCCCTCACCACTGGGGACTTTTAGTATGTTCATCAGGAGCCCTTCCTGTACCTGTGTGGCCAATTTTTAAAACTGCATGTTTTAGTGTTTTTTCAAATCCTTTATTGACTAGACTAAACGCATTAAGTTTGATTCACGTTCTTCTTCGCACCCAGTTAATCTACCGCATGATCACAAAAAATAGCTTTAAGAAGTATGATTCTACTGGGTGTAGTTGAAAGTCATATATTTATTTTCTTGAATTTGGTATGCTGCATTTAAACCCGTGCAACGCCGGGCACATCAGCTAGTTATAAATATAAGAAATAATTTTCTTTAAATAAAATGTCATGTAAAAGAACAAATTGAGTGTTTCGATGCAAATTTGACTTCTAAGTGGTATAGTCTGATCATAACAGCTTCTTACATACATAATTTAAATAATGATGACTCTAAATACATAGGTAAGCGCTTACGAATAGAAACAAAACCTATCACAAAGCTTTATCGTATTTAAAGCGGTATAGATAAAGTGACCGGGTATCTTTTGGTCATAGCAATAAATCTTATAAGGCACTAAAAATAATTAAAAGAACAACCAGAATCACCTCATTAAACTTATGAATTCATTTATATCCTCGTGAATACAGAGTTAAAATTAATAAAAGTCGGATACCAAATTTTGAAATACAGTCGACGCTCGTTATAACGACCACTCGTTATAAAGACTATCTCAATATAAAGACCGATGCGAAAAACCCCAACCTTTTCTCAATATACTCTATGTTCTACTTCTTATAGTGACCACTCGTTATAAAGACCTTTTTCTGTGGGACGGAGATGGTCGTTATATCGAGCGTCGACTGTATCTAAAAACAAGTGTGCAACGTTTTACTTTTAGAAAAAAAAAATATGTATTTTTTGTAACTGAATCACAAATACAGTCGACGCTCGATATAACGACCATCTCCGTCCCACAGAAAAAGGTCTTTATAACGAGTGGTCACTATAAGAAGTAGAACATAGAGTATATTGAGATAAGGTTGGGATTTTTCACATCAGTCTTTATATTGAGATAGTCTTTATAACGAGTGGTCGTTATAACGAGCTTCGACTGTATTAAAAAAAGAACGCATTGAACAGCTCAGAAAAGGGCCGTGACCATCCTGAGTTGTCAAGCTAAGTCTGATGATGATGTACATTTTTCTGTAGATGCATTAAAGAGGAGACAGCCATTGCCAGAGAGAGATTAGATTTTGGAACTGAAAGATAACAGGATTACTATCCTAACAGTTGAGTGAAGGAACCACCTGTCTTTTTTCTTACTATCACAATTCAGATACGTCCTGAGGGGGAAGGGAATATTCTACAATCTTGCCGCAAGGTGGCGTTTAAAGTGGAACGCATCTCGACGGTAGCGAAGCAAATGTTTTAGGCATTAAGTATTCAGGAGGCTTTGGTTACAGTTAACCTTACTGTTGCCACGTTGAAACATATAAATGATTTTGCTGGGTAAAAAATTAATTATTGGTAATTATAAATGCGACTAAATGCAGCTAAAAAATTGACAGCTGTCAAAAGGGGGCGTGGTTATTTGTTTACAAACTTTGTAAGCTAATAACTCGAGAAATAATCAGCGACATTAAAAAAAAAATTTTCTTCGTTATGGCAAACAGTGCTCATTATTTTTGAGCAAAAAATTGAAATATCGAAAATTCTACCGATTTTTGCGAATTTCAAGGTCCACTATTCCCTTAAAAAAGGGGTGATGGGTTGTAAGTGGGAACTTTTCGAAGTTTTCAATTTGAAACTTGCATTTGCTGCCTTTTTGACATATTCAACTAAACTATGTACAGTGAACTCTCACTTATGCGCCGGCCTAAGGGACCAGCAGAAAAAGGCGCATAAGTAATAGAGACGCATAAGTAAACAAGCCTATTTAAAGGACTAAAACGCAACATAGGCTCTAATGAGAGAGTGAATAAGAATGTTCCTATAGAAAAAGGACATATTACTATGGTTTGGCAATTACTGTAATGTAACTACTATGATAAAAACAAAACAAAAATTGTAGCATACCTAATCACAAACTAATCATTTCAAATCAATGCATAATAGATAATTGTCCCTCTCCGAACTCTAGTTCATGCAGAAAAAAGGCCTTCCGTGAACAATTAACGCCAAATATTAAAGAGGAAATTGAAGAAACATGCTCATTTTTTTTTATTATTTTTTTTTTTACATTTTACAAAAAATTCGTCGCATAAGTGAAATATTTATCTTAAGAGCGACGCATAAACGAATGATATTATCATTAGTTTGCTATGGAATGTGCTGGGACTATTGAAAATGGTCGTATAAGGGGAAAAAGGCGTATAAAAGAGGCGGTGTACAAATGAGAGTTCACTGTATTTGAAATTAGCATCGTTCGACGTTGTTTGATACGGCTCAAAATGCTTCTTATTATTCTTCCCCTTATTGTTGTCTTACCTATCACCCCTATTTTGGTAAGATCAGAGAAGACCTGACTCATGCGTAAATACGCGGAAGGTTTTACCAAAGAAGATCAGACAGTAATTCTTGATGTGTTCGGACGTTGAACACGGGATACCAGCTTCCAAATCCAAGTGTCCAACCACTCGATTCTCCACGACTGACGACACAGATACGGTAGAGGAATAAAATATAAAGATACATCAAAAGAACTTACCTTTGTTGTTAATCCTACGTTTTCCGGAACTTTCCTGAAAATAGGAAAGATCAATAACGCAGGATCTTTTTTTGCTCAAAGCACAAGTTTCAGATATTGAATTTGTATAAATATCATACCACCAAAGATTATAAATGTAGCTGAAAAAGTTAATGGAGCATATGGTGGTAAAATAAAAGATTAAAAAGAGCTTTGGGTGAGTGACTTGACCCTCAACTCTAAGGGCCCTGCTCCACATTGACGTAAAGCAGAAAAATAAGGCAAAAACGTAAAATGGATTAAATAGTGTTCCTATGGAAAGTACCCGGATTTTCGGTTTCTGCCTTCCGTTTCGGTCGCGTTTTCTGCTGATGTGGAGCAGGACCCTAAGTCCTTTTCAGAAAAACAGAAAATAAACATACCACATGTTTGCCTATCTCATATAACTCGCTAACAATTAATAACAAAAAATCTGGTACGGACCCCACACTACTTCCTTTTACGTGTAAATTTCTTAGTATTTGCCTTTAGTGTTAAAAAAGTGCTTGGAGTGAGCAAGGTAACAAATCAATTATTTACTCCCCTAATCTGCCACGAAACAATGCAAAAAATGTTTTACAATGGTTAATTTTCTAAATATTGCTGATTTTAATATCATTCAGTGAATTTTTCGCAAAATATCGCCAATAGCGCTAAGTTGAACCCAAATTCAAAAAATAATTTTTTCGCCAAATTTGTCGCCAACTTGGCGATATGTCGCCTAGTTGGCATCAAACACTTGTCGACCAAAAGCTTGGCGACATATCGCCAAGTTTTGCGCGCCAATTCATATCACTTGAGTCTGCATTGAAATTAACACTGATTTACCCCAAGAAAGGGGTAAAACACCCCCTTGGGAACATTCAAATGCAACCACAAGAGGAGGTGCACAACTAGACCATTCTCAGAGCCTACATACCAAGCTAGAAGCTTCTACGGCTTATAGTTTTTGAGTTATGCGACCCACATACGCACATGCATACGCACATACATCCGCAAATACGTACATACAGACGTCATGAGAAAACTCGTCGTAATTAACTCGGGGGTGGTTGAAAAGGATTTTTCGGCTGCTTATATGTTTGGTGCATATGCACGTGCTGACAGGTCGAAAAAACTACTGAGCATTCATTCGGGGGTGAGCAAAATCAAAATTTTTACTGAAATTTGAGTGATTTTTTTTTTCACGATCACAATACTTCCTTTACTACGTAAAAGGAAGTAAAAATGTATCTGCTACCAAGACTGTGTGAAGTGGAAACCAATTAACTACCTCAAGCATTTCAAAAACTTTTATATTTTTCACTTGAAACGACGAAAAATTCGATAGCCCGGATTTTGAATTTTTTTTTCTTGCTTGGGTTTAGTCTTAAAATCGATTTGAATTGTTAACTTGTTAACTTCTAAGAACAATATTCTTCTCTTATTTACTGATTAATTTTACTTTTATTTTACACTAGCGGTACCCGCACGGCTTTGTCCGTAGTATAAAATTAAAACGTCATTTGGTAATAAATGGATATCGCAGAAAGAATACTCAATTTCAGTTTTAATTCAACTATAATTTCTTAAAACTATGGTATAAAAATAAGACAAAAGAGAAAATGAGAACAATTTGTTGCTTACAGAAACCAACAGAAGTCTTACCAAAGCTTAAAAGAAGAAGTTTTCTTTCCTAGCTTTAAAAACAAAATAATACATTTTTCGAAATGAAACATTTTAGAAAGAACGTTGCAATACCGCAATTTATAAGATATTTCTATAATTTACAGAGTTTTAATTTCTTAAAAACTGAAAAAAGAAAAGCAGACGATTTTTTCGCAGCAGTTAAAACACTTCATTTAACTAATCTTGATAAGGCTTGGAGTTTGGATTGTTACAAAAAAAAATACATTTTTAAAATTCAATGGTTAAGTGAAAGCAGTATTTATTTATTTATTTATTTAACCCCACCAGTCCCACCCAACTGCAAATTCATTACGCCACCCAAGTGAAAGCAGTAAGTAACATCCGAATAGTTTAAAATAAAATAATGTAAATAAATAATATAGAATATTAATCTAAATGCACAAAAATAAGTAAATAAAAAAAGGTTAAATTAAATGCCAATTAATTTGGCAAAAATTCATTAAAGCCTAGTTCGTTACTTATATATAGTTTCTAAGCTCTAAAAGTAATTTTATTGTAAGAATGTTTTTTACATTAAGCTGATTAATCGGCCAAGATTTTGACACACAGTATAATCTGTAAAGTTGCCGACTACCAATTATTTCCGACTAGCAAAAATACCCGGCGTTGCCTGGGCCAGTAAAAATATTGAGAAACAATTTATAATCGCCTTTTTTTTTCCTAAACTAAAAGAACTCAAAACGTACCGCTTTGACGATTTAAAATGTCGCTAAATTTGCGGTAACTGTTTTGGGATACCTAGGATAACTTTGCTCCTCTCCCTACTTTATGAAAATATGCTTAGGTATTATAAAGTCAGTAATTTTTGTCAAAGAAAAATTGTCATTTAATGCTGAGAAAATATTACTGACCATGAAATGACGCTAAAAGTTTTTGTCCTAAGTGATTTCGAAATTAGTAGGGAGCATTTGACAATTATTTGTGCGAAAAACACAAATTAATGGTAGTTTTAGTTTTGGGGTTTGATTAATTTCGTATGCGGATTACTTTACGCTTTGACGTAAGTTTTAAAAGTTTATTAATGACAACGTACGGAATCGGCAAAAAAAAAAAAAACCCTGAACTTCTTCAACTGTGGGAATATTATCTCGATGATTAAGATTTTGGCGCAGTTTACAAATATCAGACAACAATCGTTTTATTTTAGTTATATCGTGTAAGAAGCAAAGTATTATTACATAGTCTTTGGCGCCAAAACTGGCGTCTGTTGAAAAATTACCCATAATCTTAGTTATAATATTCTTGCAACAAATTCGGCAAGATACCTGTTCGATTGGATTCTAAGTGACCAATTGTAAGTACCCGCCCAGTCAGCGCAAACAAATTTTTAAAAATACCGTAAAATTGTATTTTTTATCCGTTACCCGATTAAGCAGGACCGACAAATTTACGAAACTTGTGAAAATAATTGATACAGTGAACAATTTACTAATAAAGGAATACAATTTATTCTAAAAAAATAATATTTTCACGCAGCAATGCACATTAAGAAACACATTGCTTAAGGATAAATATTCTACTTACACAACTAAGACTATAAAACGTTTTAAATACAAATCCTGGTAAAAGCCTGGATATTCCCCATGAAGCTGGAAAAAAAACCTTCATGATTTGACTTGAGAAAAGATTTGAACATTAAATACGGAAAGAAGAAATGATGCTCGCAATTTTAGCTTGCGACAGGGAGTTGAGATGATACACTAAATACTGAATTAGTTTGTTGGAAGCCTTCGCGGATTTATGCGAAAAATGTGCTTAAATTGGAATGAAAAAAGCGCTACTGATCGAACTTTTTCGAATATCGTTAAAATTTATAGCCTATGTGTTATTCTGATGTGTAAGCTACATTATGGTTGTATTAGCGGATCTTTCAAAATAATTCTAAGAAGGTAAAATCTTACCTGCATTCCGCTTCGTGTTGGGCGCTTGCAATCGTGTGGAGAGTATTCGAAAAAGAGAAATCATTTTACATCAAATATTATATTTAAAACAAACTATTTACATGTTAGCTATTTACAAATCAAAACTGCAGCGACAAACAGATCAGAACGCTCCATCACAAATTAATCGTGTCTAATCGTTCTATCAATTCGTTATTATTTTTATCGCGTTCTTCATTTCAGTTCAGTTCAGTTAATTTTATTCAAAGCAGGAAAAAGTAAAAAATAACTCGCAGACGATTGGAATGTCAGTTGCAAGATCCTCCCACCTTGAGTTCTGCACCTATGAAGAACTCAATCTGTTGCGGAGCCAAGTCTCTCGGGTGGTTTTACTGTTCGTCCACTTCGCGTTGCCACTGGTTCCTGGTTCTTATGAGTGATGACTTTGTCTCTCAAGACCATGCCTTCAGCATCTTCTGATATTTCTAAACTG
>JAXGGA010014930.1:0-30647 GCA_038373865.1 Uloborus plumipes | reverse complement strand
CACTCTCAGAGTTACCGAGAAGCCATAACAGACTAGACGGAAACTTGGGGCCCGGCTAAAAAGGTCAATAGTAGAGATTTTATAAATTTCATGGGAGGAGGCGGGGGGGGGACCAAACTGACAAGGGCTTGCCCTGGCCCTAGACAACCCTGCACAGTGCACACTCTTACGTCACGCCGCATTTTGAAAGGACTGGATTCAGCTGGTTTTGATACTATACCTCCTCAATTGTTGTGTATTTTTTAGTAATATTAATTTAGAAAGGTAAAGACAGCTTTTCATAGTGTTAACATGTGTTAGAGCGGTTTTGCAATACTCGTGTAATTTTTCTTGTACTTTCTCTTCGTTTAGAGTTCGCCAGGTGTGATTTGGAATGCCACAACTGCGGGAAACTAGACAAAGAAAACTGTCGCTGTGACTGTGCAGATGGCTGGGATTCTTCAGATTGTTCAAGTAAGTTTTCGAAGCCTGTAGCAAAAAAACTGCTGTTTGTAATTTCACAGTTTCAAGTATACTCAAACTCTACCCATTTAAATCATACTTTAAAATATGTAGCGAACTTCATAAATCATCAGGACTCCAAACAGTTTACAAGCAGAGCAAATACATCCACAGCTCAATTATGACATCCTGAGACCACGATTTCGTCCTTATTTTGGACTTCTCAGTCAGGAATAGCCAATAATTGAGCTGGAGGCAGACATCCTCTTATTGTAGCCGAGACAACAATAAGAGGATATCTGCTCGTAGCTACAATTTCTGTAGACTTCTTGGCTACAATAAGAGGATATCTGCCTCCAGCTCGATTATTGGCTATTCGTGACCGAGGAGTCCAAAAAAGGACGAAACCGCGGTCTCAGGATTTCATGATCGAGCTGTGGGTACATTTGCTACAATTCTGCCTTAGCCCTGGCTTATGGGTGGTCCCTGGTCCCTCATTGCAAAAAGGTTACAAGTTAGAAAGCTCAGAATATAAATTTTTTGGATGGGAGATTTTCTAAATTTGCAGAATGGAAATCCAAACTTCTGCGAATGGAGGTACGCAAACATACATCACATGAAAAGGGACAAATCGGACATTAAATAATTGTAATCAAGGGCTCCCCGATGGAAGGTCACGTGATGTCATTGTCAGTCTCCAAAAATTTCCTTATTTGGCTAATTTAATCCCACGATTCGACAAATTTGGGAACATAACGCGTTTTTCGCAGAAGATATGGAGGAAAAGAGACATCCGACAAGAGCAAGGATCATCATGAACTTGTGTTAAAACGTCTTCTTTGTCTTGTTCTAAATTGAGTCATATTCTTATTTTAGTTTTGCATTTACTTGCTATGTTCTGAATTTTGCTTCCTTGTAAAGCTGTAGACTGTGAGATTTAATTGGATAGAGTTCGAAGAAAAATCCATACGCAAAACGCATAATTTGTAATAAAATTATTAATTAGTCATATAATCTGTTATGACTATTTTCTATCCTGAATGTAATCAAACTCGATATTTTGATAATCTGAGGGCACATAATTTATTTATGCTACAAAACTAATACAGTGAAATCTGTGTATAACGATACTCAAGGGACAGAGAAAAAATATCGTTATAGACAGATTATCACTATAGACAGTTTTGCATTGAGTAGATGGGAAGTTGGCTGGGACAAAACCAAAATATCGTAATAGGCAGGTTTATCGTTATGTACAGTATCGTTATACACAGGTTTCACTGTAAATAGAAGTAATAAAAACAGGGCGTTCTTATTCAGATTTTGAAATAAATTCTCATTTGATTGCCAATATGTTCCTTTTAAAATTTTTATTTCAGTAATTTTGGAGAAACCCTTGTTTAATTTTGATTAATAGCTTACTGTTGCCGTAGAAAATCTGAATAGCTTGAATTTTTCCGATTTCTCATCTTAAAACTACACCTTATCGTTTAAATGTTTCAAAAAATGATAAGATGTTATTGAAAAAGAGAGAACTAAGTTGAGCTTTAACTCTTCAAAAGCAAGTGCTAAATATAACGCAAACGATCTTGGGAGGAGGCGTAATCGCGATGACTTGTTTCTTCTCGATAAGTACGTTTGAATAGAAATATATCTGAAGATTATGTTTGTCATGAGATTATGTTTCTATTGTAAGAATGAGATTATGTCTTTGCGTATCACAAGAAGTATGCCGAAAAGCGAAGTGTTTCCGGAAACTTTATTCACAGTTTTGTAATGTTTTCTATGATGCCATACCGCTTAGAAACAAGTTTTAAAAATGATTTATTTATTTCAGACTAAACATAGTTGTGTGTGTATGAGAGAGAGAGACATTTATGGGCGATTCTCTGTAAACTCGTCATTTTCCATACAGAATTTGTCCGGGCATGCTTTTTTGAAATGTTCGTATAATTATAATACTATTGCTCAGGAAATAAATCTATTGCTCTGGTTCGAAAGAGGGTCACTTGAAGTTAGTGTTTCTCTGATAAATCATGACAAGGGGCAAGTCCCCTGTCTAGTATAACTAAGGAGGGGTCTGTGCCAGAGGACTGTGTATTTGCACTTAGTTACGTAATATTTGCAAAAAAAACTATTGGAGCATAATTTGCTACGAAACTACTCATACATGTAGATACAAATTATCGACATAATAAATAATATGTCTCACAATTAAACTAATAAACATTAATAAAATCACTTACCAGAGAACTATTTTCGCAACGACCAAGATACTTATTTTCATCAGAAATGTGGCTCTAAAACTAAACTAAGTGGCGTTTCAACACCGTTCTCGGCAAATTCAGACTGATTACGTTAAACTTCATGCCAAAAAACATATGCAAGGGTAACAGATTTTTACTATTGCAGCTTTGAATTCGTGGCAGGGGACTGTTTGAAAAACTCTGGACAGAATTTAGATGACGATATTAAGTTTTAGAAATACGTAATTAGACCTTATTTTATAAAAAAATATATAGTTGCATTATTCTATTTTTAGATATTAATTGCCAAATTTATGTAGTGTTAGTGCAGTATCGGGATGAGATGACCAAGCTGGGGCAAATTATATGTAGTTCTGCCTTAGCCCTGGCTTAAAGGTGGTAACTTACTGATTAATAAGTTATTGTTAGAAAAATGAATTGCTTTTCTCTGATGAATTTTTTATTCAGCATTAAAATCGTGACGAAAAAAAAACTTTTTGCTGCATTCTTTTTTCAGAAGTATGCCAAGATCAGCACAAAAGGTGTGGCAAAAGTCCTGGTTGGCCATCCATAGCAGCTTGTTCCTTAAACAACCACGCTGTAGCAGAGACATTTTGTCGAAAGATGTGCGGCAAGTGCAGTAAGTTCGTTATTACTGTCTTTATCACTAAAAGGGGTTGAACACACATGATATCCAATTTTTTTTTCCAAAATATCCCCCCTTTCTCACAAAGTGGGACAGTTATAGCCATACCCCCTGGTTATATGTCATACATATTCATAGGCGGCTCGTACAGGGAAGCAAGGGGGGCTACTGCTCCTTCACTTCCAAAAGTAAAGGGATCTTGCCCCCTCACTTTTCACAGTTAAAAAGTAATGATCAAGTGAAAAATGATATTTTTCTAAGTGAATTGATATACTTCACCAAAATAAAAGATAGAATTTCCAAAAGTAAGCAGAAAATTCCAACTTTTTTCATGCTGTTTCATAAGAACGAAACTTTGAATCGAAAAGAGGAAGTCTATGCCTGCCAGCCTGGTTAATTTTTGAGGCCATATTCTGCATTTTAGAGGTCATTTACACAGTAATGTTAAAATACAATAATATAGTCAAATTTACAAAAAAAAAAAAAAAAAATCAGGTGCTGCTCTTACCACCCCCCTCCCGCATTTCTTTGGCACTTTACTTTTACAATTGTTATTTTTGGATGAAGAATTTTCAAATTTCTATAAGAATGATATCAAATGTTTTCACGTAGAACCAACCACGCATTTATTATGCATTTAATCCAAAAACTTCAATATGTGCGCCAGCCGAAGCTTCGGCCATTAGTTGACCGAAGCTTCGGTATTCGGCGCTTCGGCCAAATGCCGCTTCGTTCCATCTCTACTTTAAATGTTAGTATTTTTTTCTGATAACCTAAAATTTATTATCATTTTGATCGAAAATTATTTAGAGCGAAAGATATCTGCACCAAAAGCGAAGTAAATCTATATAACCATCTTATATTGATGACTATATTCACACACACCACAATAACACTTTTCGATTTTATAGTTACAATAAAGCGGAGCTCCAAATGTTCTTTTGCTTCTGAAAGTTGAATCAGTTTTTGTTAAACACTTACAGTAAGTTTATTCTTACACCTTATCAATAAGTACTGTTACAATTTTAAAATCAGACATTTTTGCAGAAATACAGAATTTTGCATCATATTAAGCTCGTCTGGGTAAAAAAAAAAAAAAAAAAAAAAAAAAACGACCAAATCCAAGACAGAAGGACTAGACTCATTTCCCTTCTTTGGTAGTACTGTCTGATCTTCTTAGGTAAAACCTTCCGCGCATTTACGCATGCGTCAGGTCTTCTCTGATCTTACCAAAATAGGGGTGTTAGGTAAGATAACAATAAGGGGAAGAATAATAAAAAGCATTTTGAGCCGTATCAAACAACGTGGAACGATGCTAATTTCAAATACATAGTTTAGTTGAATATGTCAAAAGGATATAGCAAAATGCAAGTTTTAAATTGAAAACTTCGGAAAGTTATCACCCACAACCCATCTACCCTTTTTTAAGTGGAACTGTTCGCGAGTGCCAGGCGCGGCTTTCACGGACGGACAGTACACTAGCCGATAAAACATGCATTTAAATGTATTTAACGTTGGATACGTAAAGACTCGATCCACGAAAATTGTCATAGTTCTAGTCATATGTCTGCATGTGGCTCTAGGGAGAAGGTAGGGGCAAAATCACGCATTTTACTACTGTTTTAAATATACAAGCATGTTTTTACTTCAAAAAACTCGAAAAATGTTTCAACTGTTTTTAATTAATATCTTCGGAAATTAATGTCATCCAAAGACGTGACCTAGCTAAGAACATTCTCGATCACTTCACCTGTCAAACAAAACAAAATTTCAAAATCGGTCCATCCGTTTAGGCGCTAGAGTGCCACAGATATACAGATCGACAGACACGTTAAACTAATAACCCAATTCCTTGTTGCGTCGGGGGTTAAAAACCGATGGAGCTAGAGTTGTCCTTTTGGATGAAACTCAACAGCAAGCAAAGAAAGTTGAAACAGTAGTCGTAATACCCAGAATTGTACACAGTCCTCATAGTCCAAGATCCCACTAGGTTTGACCTACCCTCATCGAGTTTCCTAAAATTATTAACATGAATAAAGAGTTAGGGCCATGCTCCACATCGACGTAAAGCAGAAAAATTAGGCAGAAGCGTAAAATGGATTCAATGGTGTTCCTATGGAAAGTACCCGGATTTTCGGTTTCTGCCTTCAGTTTCGGTCGCGTTTTACGCTGATGTGGAGCATGGTCCTAAAAGTTGCAAATAAAACGATAAAGTGAAAGTTTCTACCTGTTTCAGATCCCGAATCAGGGTTGTCAGATGCTAAAAGGTGCCAAAAAATGACTGATCTGCCTTCCTTGAGTTTCTTAGCCCCTGACAACTCTGGTTAGGGATCCGGAAAAGGTAGAAAACCCTATATTGTCGTTTTATGTACAACTTCTATTCTCCATTTATGTTAACAGTTTTAGGAAACTCAATGAGGGTAAATCAGTCATTTTTTGGCACCTTTTGGACCCTGACAACCCTGATTAGGGATCTGAAACAGGAAGAAAATTTTACTTTAGCGCTTTATTCGCAATTTTTACTCTTCATTAATGTCAATAACTTTAGGAAACTCGATGAAGGTAGGTCAACCTTAGTGGGATCTTAGACGATTATGTTTCAGTGACATTCTTAGTTGTAAAAGAAGTTTTTACTACTTTTAAGTGTCTTGTAATTTTGAAAAAAAAAAAATTGGTGCTTCCGATTCTTTCTAACACAGAAAAGAATATGACAACCACTGAAGCCTTGGCAACGGAAGATGTGCTGGAAGAGAGCTATTATGAAGGCAGAGACGAACCATCTACAAGCAAAGGAAGAAGCTTACATTGGGTTATTCTGCATCCCTTGATTTATCAAATTATTTCATTGTGGTTTTTAATAAAATAGAATTATTTCCTATCTAAAACGGTTTTCAATTAAAAAAGACATTTGACATTTAAGAACTCCCCCCCCCCCCCCCCCCCCCGTTTTTGTAAAACGGTAAAATTGCCAATTTTACAGTTTATTACTGTGCATCTTAGTTTTAAATTTGAACCTCTGCTGCCAGTATTATACTGCTGTTTTTACAGTATAATACAGCTAATATTGGGTTAATAAACTATAGAATTGTGCTAATAAACATTACTGTCTATTTTACATTTTTAAACTGGGACCTCTGTTGCCAGTATTATACTGTAAAAACAGCAGTTTGTTTTTCTGCAGTTAACACGTATTTCTTCAGATATCTCAAAAACTCGTTTTTGCATATAATACCCTAAACCTCCCGGCGGCAGAAACCATCAAAACTTTGTCTTTTAATAATTTCGATCGGAGAATTCAGATTAGACATCGAGTCGTATCTCTTCTAGTCAAAATATGTGCCAGGAAGAAACGAACATTTGAAGATAACAAAGAGGAAATTCTGGCGCGCAATCAATGAACAAAGTTCAGCGGAACAATGAGTAGGAAAAATTGATCAAATTTCAAGGTCCCTTCATTTTTCTTACAAGACTTGTTCCGTATACATTCATTTTAATTTGCTTTTAGAGAACTATGCCTTCAACCGGAAAAACTGGGAAGAAGTGTTACTCTTGCTTCATTTTCCTTATTTCACCAAGCGATTGTTCGTACATAAGGAACCTAAAAAAAAAAGGTTACATTGCTTTGATTCATATCCGTCTTTATTTTCTCATGGAGGAATATGCATAACTCTTTTGTTTTGAAAAAATAAATAACATTGTACAAATATTTTTAAAGCATCACGTTGGTGTCTTAACAGACATTGTGTAGCTAAAATATGTCTCTTACACTGCAAAAAAAAGAACTGTTGTTTTTACAGTATAGTACTGGCAGCAGAAGTTAAAATTTAAAACTGTAAAATACACAATAATAAACTGTACAACTAACAATTTACAGTTTCCTGCTGTAAAGTTAACAATTTTTCAGTTTATTGCTGTAAAATTTAACTATATTATACTGTAAAAACAACAGTATAACACTTGCAGGGGAGGTTCCAGTTTAAAACTGCAAAATATACGGTAATAAACTATAAAATTAGCAATTTTACAGTTTATTACCGTAAAAGTAGCAATTTTATTATACTGTATTATACTGTATTGTATTATACTGTAAAAACAACAATAATTTTTTTACAGTGTAGCAATAAATAGAATCTCGAATCTTTTTGAAAAAAAAAATTTCCAGCAGTAAAAAATAGTCAACGAAATGTTTCCAAAAATTGTTCATTTTATTTTGCCTGCTCTTCTCTTATGTTAAAAAAAAAGGGGGGGGGGACAAGAACTAATATTAAATTAAAGGAAAATAATAAGCAGACCTACCCCGAGGCCTGCACTTTATTTGAAGATTTAATCCCGTTGGCTCTGTAAACTCACATAACAATCTTCTTATCTAAAAAAAATGACACGTTTTCCAGTTTAGATTAACCGTGAGCATTCTTCAGTAGTTTCAAGGGCTCATATTTCTTTTCTTCGCCCTCACCCCTATTAAAAGATATGTTCTTTACATTATGACGTGTCCCCCTCTCCCTCCGCCCATCCTTTTTCCTTTTCTTTTTTTTTTTGATATATTTCATTTAATCTGATTTTATTTATTTATTTTTACACAGCAAATAGAGAAAGAGTAACTATTTTAATATTATCATCAGTAGATGGCAGCATATGCAGGTTAGTCTGCCTCGATACATGGCTTCTGTATCATAAAATTTGATTAAAAATTGGTGACACATTTAGCTTTTCAAAAATTTCAATCTCGAATCAAGTTCCTCGAAAACAGGAAGTAATGTTAATATTTTCTTATATAATTACCACACAGTATGTTTTTTCACAATATAAAAAAAATGAAACCTCTGGAAATATAATCAACGTTTGAAAAAGTACAAATTTAATCAAACAAAAAGGCAGCGACGTGTTTTGAGGTCACTAGTAATCAAATCTTCAAGGCAAAAAGGTGTGAGCTTGTGAATGTAAAGGAACCCGATCAAAGCACTAAGGCGAAAGAGTAAACAAGTTGGGAGAAAGACATTCAAAAAGTCATATATTTCTGCATTGAAAATGAGTACTTTTGCAGCCTAGAAACTCGTATAATACATAATATAGACACACATATAATATTTATATGTAATATACATATAAACACACATGCATTTTTCTTAATGCCAACTACAAAAAAAAAAAAAAAAAAACAATGGAATGATTGAGATGTTTGGATGGAATGTGAATGTTGTTTTTATCGCCCGTAGTTGGCGGAAAATGCTATTTCATTTATTATTATTATTATTTATTTATTTACCTTCCTCTTTTGAAAAATATCTGCCACCATGATCGTCTTCACATAGTATAACTGTTTGGAATTCACGTATACCTTCAGAAATAATTTCTGCAAATAATATACGCATAATTTAAGGTCTTATATGTATAGTGCTCCTCTGGTAAGTTGAGCTGTGACCTTGACATGTTTTTCTCGTTTTGGTTAGTTCAGTAAGAAAGGAAAGTGTTATTAGAGCGGATTTGAGATAGAACACTACATGAAAGTAACCTAACTCAATTCAGGTCCAAATACTCCTCCCTATTACCCCCAAAATAGGTAAACATTAGGGTGGAGCGAAAAAAATGAATTTTTGATTTTCGTAAACGGGTACCATTCATTTACTGTGAATGAGGATAAGTAACAATTCTGTAAAATATTTCACTTTTGCGACGTCATCTTCAGTCTGCGCATTTCGCCTAAAGTTTTGAAATTTTTGATTTTTTTTGGATTTTTCAATTTTTTTTAAAAAATATTGCAAATGATAAAACTAGTGACGGGTGTTTATTTAATGGGAGAAAAAGGTTTGAAATATACAAAGAATTTTTTAAAACCAATTTAGATTATTATTTCAGTTCGTGCATTGCGCTCAAAATTCAGCAAATTTCCCAAAATTTCTTATTTTCGACATTTTTTAACTCAGTATTTCCTCTCAATATTCACTTGAAGTGTCTTCAAACTTGTTTTTATTCATTTTGTGATTACTTTGAACCCTGCAACTATTCGCTAGCTCATGTGGAACTACCCAGGACTCACCACGAGGAGGTGACCGCACTTCTAGTCCTACACGTGAACCCTTCCTTCCAACCAATGCAAGCACGTATTTACATTTCTTAGATACGTCTTTCACAGTTAAATTGTTCCTTTGTGTCGTAAATTTATCAAATATTTCTGTCAGATATACTCGTTTTTACTAAACTTTTTCTTTTCCTGTGATTACATACCAATTTTGAAGAGCTTGTGACCTATTTGACAGCTCTTTCAACTGATTGAGTCTTTAGTGGCAGTTTAAAAAGAGCGCATTCAGAAATCATATTTAAATTCTCAGCTTCCGTAATCTTTGTAAATATTGTGTTGTTAAATTACCTGTAAAAGGTAGCTTTGTAATTTCCACATCATGGCTAGAAATCATATCGATGTATAGTGACTTTTGATTTATGTATGTAATGTATGAAAATAGATTTTTGTCTATTTTTTGGGATCTGAAGCGTTCTCACTTGTTTGCGTGTTTGTTTTCTAGATTGAGCGTTTATAATACGATATAAAACAAGTTTCTTCATATGCTCTCTCTTATGAACTAACCAGATTATTTCCCGGCGTTTCCCGGGTGCTTATTAATACAACATAGCTCTAAAAAATATTTGAATGCATTCTATCCACATGGGAACATAAAAACTTATTTCATGCTAAAAAGAAATAATTAAGCCTTAAATGGATAATTCATTGTTGATCGTAATCTTTGTAGGAAAATACTCCTATTTAAATGTGTTACATTTTATCAATTTGCGTGCTTAAAGTATTATCTCTATTACTCTATCTATTCAAAATTATAAAAAAAATGGCCATTTTGAGACAAAAGATTTGAATTTTGGGCTTTTTGGATTTTTTTTTTTAATTTCAAAACCCCTGCCTATGTGAATTCTAATGCATCAGGGAACCTCTGTGCCAAGTTAGTAGAAAATCCGACGAAAACTGGATTTGTATAAGGAACAAACATACACACATTTGATAACAGCATATTTCTTGGGTGCAAAGTATACATTGTTTTGAATAGATGTGAATACAATTTTCTGCTTTTTCCCGCAGAGATAATCTTTAAAATCTCACACGAATTCATAGCTAAATTAGTAACGTCTGTACTTCATCCTAAAAGAGCAAGGACACTTTTACCCGCGAAAGTTATGAACTCTTTTAAAAATTATAGTCTAAAGATTGTTTGCTGTAGTCAACATCTGACTAGGAAAAGCTTTTTGGACTTCTGTTTCACATTTTTTTTTTGAATATTTTCCCAGTCAAAACTACATTGCTCATCTCATGAAGTTACTGTTGATCAGTACTTGAACCATTTTTATTGTCAAAATCAATCTGATCAATGACAAATTCTATAGGTTCATATTGAACTGATTTGAAAGAATAACATGTTTAGCTTCGTCTAACAGGAACAAAAATCACTTTGGTCCACTGGTAGGTCCATCTAGCTTTTGTAAAAATGCAGCAAATTAAGTTCATTCAAATGTAATTGGCAAATGTTCCATCACAGATGTCTACCAAATTTTTCTTTCAGTTTCCGTATTACACCTTTATTTTCCTGTCTTTGTAGTGTATCCATCAAAACCAATGCAAACAATTTCCTACTCAAAGAAACAATTTATTGTTTCTGACTGGTCTAAAAAATGTAAATGTGTGCTCTCATCGGTTGGAAGCAAGGGGAGCGCGAGTGGCACCCAAAGTGCGGCCACTTCCTCGTGGTGAGTCCTGGGTAATTTCAATGAGCAAGCATAGAGTTTAGTAGTTCAAAGAAACAACAAAATGATTAAGAAAATGTTTTGAAGGCACTTTTAGTAAATATTGAGCGAAAATATTGAATTATAAAATTTCTGCTAATATTTAAAATATCGGAAATTTCTGAAAATTTGATGAACTTTGGGCCTAATGCGCAGACTGAAATTATAATCTGAAATGATTTTTAAAAATTTCTTGTATATTTCAAGCCTTTTTCTTCCATTTAATAACCACCAGTTACAAGTTTTATCATTTTCAATATTTTTAAAAAAATTTGAAAAATCTAAAAAAAATCTAAAATTTCAAAACTTTAGGCCAAATGCGCAGACTAAAGATGACGTCGCAAAAGTGAAATATTTTACAGAATTGTTACTTATCCTCATTCACAGTAAATGAAAGGTACCCGTTTACGAAAATCAAAAATTCATTTTTTTCGCTCCACCCTAGTAAACATAGTCAAAGTCATAGCTCAACTTTTCAGAGAAGTTCTATAGCCATTTCGAATGCCTTTTCAAAGTTACTTGTTTCTTGCATCAATGCCAACTCTTGGTTGAATTACATTGTATTCATTTGAGTGACAAAAATTGACAACTAGGTACTAAAAGAAACATTTATTTCTCATCGATTCTTACAAAATAAGCTCTTTATATGGAAACCAATGCTTGAAACAGCCATTCATCATTTCCTGCCCCACCTGAAGGTACCACCAACTCCGTACTGAGGGGGCGACTTGAATGTATGTCCATCTACTCGAGCAAATCCTCGGCCGTAGTTGACTCCAAGTTCCAGGCTTCGGTCCTTGTTCTTGCTCTCCCAGACTTTGGTTCCCACTCCGGCGTTATAGCCTCCTTGGAAATTCTTCCTGTTGTTCCCTCCACCAGATGCTTGCAAGCTGAATTGGGGCTGGAAATAATGATTCATCCTGTTAGGCTCCTTCCAGTGTCACGTGTGATACAAATAGACTGCATATCATTTCGTACTCCAGGGTCCCCCGAGCCGAAACCACAACTCGTAGTTTTTCCGGGATGGGGCCCTGAAGAGAGCTCTGTTCTTTTGATCCAGATTAAGAGCCGAGCAAACCCCTGCTCCAGTACCCCCAGAGGAATCGATTCACTTCTGAGGTGGATCGTACAGAGGGCAAGGGGGCGACTGCCCCCTCACTTCCAAAAGTAAAGCGGCCCTGCCCCCTCTCTTTTCACGGCTAAAAAGTAATGATCGAATGAAAAATGATTTATTACTGAGTGGATTGATTTATTTCACCAAAATAAAAGCCGAAAACTCCAAACACAAGCTGAAAATTCTAACAATTTTCATGTTGTAGAGAAAATTACAACGTTAAGGAGGCACAAATAAGCAGGGATACTGCAGACACGTGTTTCGGCTGGTCAAGGAACGCCTTTTTCAATGCTAAAAATTTTGAGCTTATAGATGCACAGGCATCCGACAAAGCTCACATAAGCTGAAAATTTTTTGCACTGAAAAAGGCGTTCTTTGTAACGCCGAAACACGTGTCTGCAGTATCCCTGCTTATTTGTGCCTCTTTAACGTTGTAATTTTCTCCACATCAATAGCACAAAGGTATTTGTAAACTTTATTTTCATGTTATTTCATAAGAATAGAACTTTGAATCGGAAGGGGAAAGTATTTGTTCGGCAGCCTAATTGGACTTGTGAGGCCATATTCCGCATTTTTTAGAGGTCATTTAATCTGTAATAATGAAAAATTTACGAAAATCGCAAATTACAAATCGCAAATGTTTTTAAAAAAGAAACTTCACAGGTGTTGTCTTATACCCCGCCACCTCAAATTGCGTTTGATTAAATTTAACATTAAATAAGACACTTCGACATGCTCCGTAAAAAAAAAAAAATTGAGCAAATTAGGGGCATTTTCTTTTGCTCAAACTAGCATCTGAAAAAGTGAAATTAATGAACATTTCGATAAATTTCAATTTTTTAAAGCACGATTTCATCATTAATAAATTTGAGACCAATGATTAACTTAGCCCAGGTAATTAGTAATAGATAGTTTAACGCTCTGTATTTCTTTTTTCTCTTATTTTTTCGTTCTTATAATTTTTATGGCGTAGAAAAGTTCATACTTCTACCAAACACCCTTCATCACTTTCAATAAAATTTTTGCAGTAAGATTGTTCAAGTAGCTTACTTCTTTACTTTAATATCTAAACTGCTAAATTTAAAACTTTGAGTTATAGCACAGTAGACACTCAAACGTCTATAAAAATAGCACATAATCGGGAGTTCACTGCAATTAAATCCCGTAACAAGTGTAAAAATTACAAAAAAAATATTCTTTCTTAAATTTATTTTTTAACGTTTTTGTTATAAGCCTGAAAAATTGCAATCAAAGACTTAAAAAATATATAGACGGAGATGTACCTTGAATAATAATGTCTATAGATATCGCATCGAAAGCATGGACAATTTCAGTTTCTTTGTATTTTTTGAGAAAAAAAAAAGAAAACTGCAATGTTCTTTTCGTACTGTAAGATAAAAACTTGGAACGGGTGCTACTATTTGAGAAAAGGAGTAAGCCAATTCCATTGTCTGATTAAAGACCTTGAGATTTCCCAAATCAATTAATATTGATGAAAAATGCAACCTTTGAACCATTTTGATAAAATTTAAAGCGCATTTATTTTCACGTCTTTGAATTCCCCCCCCCCCTGCCCCCCCATCATTTAGGGGGGCAGGGGGGGGGGTCAATTGCCCCCCCCCCTGGCTTTGAGAAATCAATGTATTTACATATAAGTGGGTGTGGTTTTTGATGTTTTCCGGTGAAATTGCTTTGTGTTTGAAATAGGGATGGACCGGATAGTGATTTTGTCGGATATTCGGTGGATCATCACCTACCGGATACCGGATATCCGCCATTACAAGTCATTACAGTTACATAGCATGCGCGTATTTTTGTGTAATGCAGCTTCAATACAATAAATCAAAGTTGTTCCACGCATCATTTCCTTAAAAACGTGTTAAATACCTTGAAATATAATTTTTAAAACCTCTATATTTTATTTCTACATGTTTTATTTCTACATTTTTTCTTTAAAAGAGGTAAACTTTAAAAAAATGATAGAAAAATATTTCTGTATGTACTCATAGTTTAAACTTTTAATTATTCTATGCTTAAACTTAAAGCTTTTTTATTTCAGATATGATTTCAATAACTTTCTGTATAAATGATGGTCATTAAATATTTCATCAATATCATGTACATGATAGTTGATTTCCAAAAAGAAAAAAAAAACTAAGCTTAGTAAAAGATTTTTTTTCTTCAAATTAATGCATATAGTGTTAGAATTATATGAATTTAAATTTCATTACAAAGTAACAGTTTCTTGTTTCCAATTTTGCAATAATATAAAAAAAAAAAAAAAATTGCCGTAAAATTTTTTTAAAGAATAATACGCATATAATTTTTTTACATGCAAGTTAAGAAAACATTAAAACAGGACTAGTGCGTTAAAAAAAAGTAAATAATAAACTTATGCTCAAATAATCAATTTTAAATTTTACTTTAGCTCCAAAAAATTAAGATGCACATTCATAAAAGATGCAAATCATCATTTTAAATACATTAAGAGTCATGCTAAGCACATTCACTTTTTTAAAAAATAACCTTGAAATTTAACTTAATTTCGAGAATAAAGATAAATTCTTAGATCCTAATTAACATCTTAGGGGTATGGCATCTTATGGTTAGGATGCATGGTTAGGCATCTTATATATATATATATATATATATATATGTATATATATATATATATATATATATATATATATATATATATATATATATGTATATATATATATATATATATGTATATATATATATACATATATATATATACACTGAAGTGACAAAAGTCATGGGATACCTCTTAATATCGTGTCGGCCCTCCTTTTGCCCGGCGAAGTGCAACAACTCGACGTGGCATGGACTCAACAAGTCGTTGGAAGTCTTCTGCAGGAATATTGAGCCATGCTGTCTCGATAGACGTCCATAATTGTGAAAGCGTTGATGGGGCAGGATTTTGGGCACGAACAGACCTCTCGATGGTGTCCCATAAATGCTCAATGGGATTCATGTCGGGCGATCTAGGTGGCCAAATCATTCGTTGGAATTGTCCAGAATTTTCTTCAAACCAATTGCGAACAGTTGTGGCCCGGTGACATGGCGCATTGTCATCCATAAAAATCCCATCGTTGTTTGGGTACATGAAGTCCATGAATGGCTGCAAGTGATCTCCAAGTAGCTGCACATAAGCATTTCCAGTCAATGTTCGGTCCAGTCGCACTAGAGGACCAAGTCCATGCCATGAAAAAACAGCCCACACCATTACGGAGCCACCACCAGCTTGAACAGTGCATTGCTGACAGTTTGGGTCCATGGCTTCGTGGGGTCTGCGCCACACTCGAACCCTACCATCGGCTCTTACCAGCTGAAATCGTGACTCATCGGACCAGGCCACGGTTTTCCATTCATCTAGGGACCAACCGATATGCTCACGTGCCCACGAGAGTCGCTGCAAGCGATGACGTTCTGTCAGTAAAGGCACTCGAGTCGGTCTTCTGCTGGAATAGCCCAAGAAATCCAAATTTCTCCGCACAGTTCTAGCAGACACGTCCATTGTACGTCCCACATTGATTTCTACGGTGATTTGACGCAGTGTTGCTTGTCTGTTAGAATTTACGACTCTTTGCAGACGTCGCCGGTCTCTATCTTTAAGTGCAGGCGGTCGACCACTGCGCTGTCCATGGTGGGATGTTATGCCTGAAATTTCATACTCTCGGCACACTCTTGACACAGTGGATCTGGGAATGTTGAATTCTCTAACGATTTCCGAAATGGCATGACCCATGCGTCTAGCTCCAACTAACATTCCGCGTTCAAAGTCTGTTAATTCACGTCGTGCGGTCATCATCACGTTAAAACCTCTTCACATGAATAACTTGAACAGAAATGAAAGCTCTGTAAAAGCACTGCGCATTTATACCTGTTCTATGCGATGCTACTGCCATCTGAAAATTTGCATATTGCTATCCCATGACTTTTGTCACTTCAGTGTATATATATATATATATATATATATATATATATTTAAAAATAGAAGTATAAAATCTTGTGAAATATCTGTTAAAAACTGAAGTAAAGATAAAATTCCCAAAAGACCCTGGGGCCTTCATCAGGGGGACCCCCCTAGGGTAGGGAAAAGTGGAGTGAGAGGTTTCTAGCAAGTTGCAGGCAAATCGCCTAAAAAGTTGCAACTTTTAGCCCCCGACATCTCACAAACAAGCAGTAGGTCACTGGAAGTCCAATTCATTTATGCATATACACGAGAGAATACAATTCAAAAGACACTATATATAATCAATAAAATTCAAATAGAACAGATGACATGAAATTACAATAAATACAAAAAAAAAAAGAACTTTCAATCAACAATGTAAGAACTACCAACCTGAGGCCTTTTCAATGCGCTACTGATAAGACTGTTGGTCAAATTCGCGAGGTAGCAGTTTTCAGTTAAAGTTACAATAAATTGTCTTATTGCTGAGTCTAGATTTGAATTATTGTTGCAGATTTTTTTGTATCGGGAAATTTGGGAGATGATAATGTTCTTGAAAACCTTTTTACTTAGACAACTGTGAAAATGGATAAGTGAGTGCACTTTAAAGTTGAAATCTTTACGTTTGTCATATAGTGCTAGATTGACATCTTTATCTTCTAATTTAATATAAATGTCGAGAAAAGAAGCAGTGTTGTTACTATTTGTTTGTTTAAGCAAAAGCTCTTTTGGATAAATATCCTTGTAGAGATTATGGAAGTTACTGTTGTTAAAAATAATGATGTCATCAATGTACCTGAAGGCCTCAAGGTCATTATCGACTAGAAAATTTGACTCATAAATATGAAGAAAAACGTTTGCAAAGGCACTGGAAAAAGATGTACCCATGGGAATACCGTTAATTTGCTTGTAAAAATTAGAACCATTAAAAAGATAGTTTTCGAAAACACAGAATTTAACTAAATTTAACCAGTGGCTTCTTTTTGACCCTATGCAGTATTCATACTTTTCGTACAGTTTATTAGAAATGTCTAAGATTAGATGATGGGGAATATTTGTAAAGAGATTTTCGAAGTCAAAAGTGTTGATACTGTAAATGTTGTTATTACGATTATTTAAAAACTTTTGACTTCGAAAATCTCTTTACAAATATTCCCCATCATCTAATCTTAGACATTTCTAATAAACTGTACGAAAAGTATGAATACTGCATAGGGTCAAAAAGAAGCTACTGGTTAAATTTAGTTAAATTCTGTGTTTTCGAAAACTATCTTTTTAATGGTTCTAATTTTTACAAGCAAATTAACGGTATTCCCATGGGTACATCTTTTTCCAGTGCCTTTGCAAACGTTTTTCTTCATATTTATAAGTCAAATTTTCTAGTCGATAATGACCTTGAGGCCTTCAGGTACATTGATGACATCATTATTTTTAACAACAGTAACTTCCATAATCTCTACAAGGATATTTATCCAAAAGAGCTTTTGCTTAAACAAACAAATAGTAACAACACTGCTTCTTTTCTCGACATTTATGGGTTATTTTCTCAATTCGTTAACTTTTGTGTCCTTCATCCATATCTTCCAATTAAACACCCATTTTCATTATCTAATGCTATGTTCTATTCAAGATGCTCACAAAGAGTAATTGCAACGTGCATTGGCACTATTTTGCACTTAAATTATATATTAAAAAAAATAATATATAGGCAAAATGTCATTTCCGTCCCCTGTCCCCACACACATTTGTCAACTTCAAACAAAAATTACTATATGAAGAAACATTTTTAAAAATTAATACATATGCATTTTGATTCAGTACAAGTGTGTACTTCAATGTACCATACAAGCATTCCTTGTCATATTTACATATTTTGATAGAGAGCTCAATTTATACGTGTCCCCAGGTTTTGGAAAAAATTTCCCCCAAGTAGAAAAACCTTCAATAAAATTCTATAAATGGCGCTAGTTGGCAATAAAATAGCTCAAAATGTTTAAGAACATCCTTCTTAGTAGAAAAATATGCTTTAAACGAAGTTTACACATCTTTTAGGGTGTGTGAAGCTTGTTTTATCTTAAAAATTCTATGCGTGACTTTATTCAATGTCATTTCCGTCCCCCTGGTTATCTTCCAGAAAATTTAAATAAAATTAAAAAAAATTCCACTGCCGAATGTGTTCTTACGAACACTTTTAAGGTATCAACAGTTAAATTAAAGATATGAAAAACTTTTCACACTGTTTTCGAAAACCCACTGTTTTGTCATTTCCGTCCCTGTCATTTCCGTCCCCACTTACGAAGTGGTTTCGGGAGAGTGACATTTTAATGGATTTTAAAAATTTTAATGCACGTTATTTATATTGTTGTGTTATTTTTTAATACTTTTAGCAAATTTCAAATGGCAATAAGTTAGGCACATTGTTCAATCTTTAAAATTCATAACAATTTAGATAGAATGATATTTAGTTGTGTGGAAGTTATTAGTTGTTTAATTAGTTACATCTAAATTTTAAAACTCATAAGAATAAAATTTATAAATTTAACTATTCTAATAATAATCAATATTTTTAAAATAGTTTAGAATATTTTGTGTTTCAAAGTGTTTTTCTCTCACTGAATAAGAACAAAATTAAGCAATTAAAAATAAATCCAAACGTTAATGGTATTTTATTTCCACGAAATTTTTCATGGTAAGTTTTCTACACAATTTTGTTTCTCTTCTATTCTAGGAACAGTCTGTAACATTTACATTATTGTTTAGTTATGGTTAACAATTCAAGTATAAATTAGAAATTTTATTTTTTATATTTGGATTTTATTTATTTATTTTTTCAAACTGTTAGTTGTTAAATTATTATATTCTTTAGGTAAAGTTCAAATGATATAATGGAGATGAAAAAAGTAGTTCAGAATATTTTGAACTGCAAAATAGTTTTTATCTACGGAACAGATCAACATTAAAGGAAAATATTTTTCAAAAGTAAATTTTTAAAATCTTAATTAAATTTCTCCTTGTTAGTTATCATACAATTCTGTTTTCTTTTTTTATTCTTAGAATAATTTAGAACAAATTCATTATTATTTTAGCTAACTTATGACTTAAAATACTTATATAATAATTGTTATTTGTTCTTTTTTGTAATTATGTTTACTTTTATGTTAAATTGCGTTAAGCATTAAAAGTAAGGCTCTTCACCGTCACAGAGACTGATATAAAGCGAGTTGAAATTCTGCTACCAAAAACACTGAAGTCAATTCCAAATATCATGAAGCTGCATCAGTTGGTTTGGAATGAAAATAACAAATCAGTGTTAGGTTTACGCATGCTAACTTGCGTTTCTTGCGAAACCGATCTTTCTTGTACTCATTATCCTTCGAGTCCGCCTACAGTTAATATTTTATAGACTAAATAAAAATAAATGTAAAACAGACAAATGAAAAAATAAAGAAACTTGTAACTCTTTGCAGTAAAAAAAAGTTGGTATTGTAAAAGTTTAAAATTCCAACGAAAAATACTACTATTTCTTTAAAAAATTAGATTTAATCTGTTTTGTTTGTAAAAAATGTAAAAAAAAAAGTATATGAAGCAATATTCTAAATGGTGTATTTTGTTTTCTATGTCATTATTTATCAATTGAATAAAGTTTTAAAAATATTTCTTGAGTTAGGGAAGTGTTTAAGCCAGGAGATGGTAATTACACTTTTTACATTAAACTTAAACTTAAAACTGTCATTAAAATTTTATTTTTAATTTTTTTTCGTTGCTGAGCACTGATTTGTGATCTTAAATGAGTTGTCTTTAAACAAATATTAACAATTATTAATTAATTACAAGCTGAATTTTTCCTACTTGGCATTGGCAAAAGTTAACGTGTTGAGAAAATCACCCTTATATTAAATTAGAAGATAAAGATGTCAATCTAGCACTATATGACAAACGTAAAGATTTCAAATTTAAAGTGCACTCACTTATCCATTTTCACAGTTGTCTAAGTAAAAAGGTTTTCAAGAACATTATCATCTCCCAAATTTCCCGATACAAAAAAATCTGCAACAATAATTCAAATCTAGACTCAGCAATAAGACAATTAATTGTAACTTTAACTGAAAACTGCTACCCCGCGAATTTGACCAACAGTCTTATCAGTAGCGCATTGAAAAGGCCTCAGGTTGGTAGTTCTTACATTGTTGATTGAAAGTTCTTTTTTTTGTATTTATTGTAATTTCATGTCATCTGTTCTATTTGAATTTTATTGATTATATATAGTGTCTTTTGAATTGTATTCTCTCGTGTATATGCATAAATGAATTGGACTTCCAGTGACCTACTGCTTGTTTGTGAGATGTCGGGGGCTAAAAGTTGCAACTTTTTAGGCGATTTGCCTGCAACTTGCTAGAAACATCTCACTCCACTTTTCCCTACCCTAGGGGGGTCCCCCTGATGAAGGCCCCAGGGTCTTTTGGGAATTTTATCTTTACTTCAGTTTTTAACAGATTTTTCACAAGATTTTATACTTCTATTTTTAAATATGTCTGCTACCAGTTTCAAAGAGCTGCCATAGGCGCCTTTTGACCTGTGTGGTGAAGTTTATTTTTCTGTTCCATTTGATTCTTCAACTACTTTGTTTATGTTAATTAATATATATATATATATATATATATATATATATATATATATATATATATATATATATATATATATATATATATATATATATATATATATATATATATATATATATATATATATATATATATATATATATATATATATATATATATATATGTATATATATACAGTGGCGGATCCAGCGGGGAGGGCACGGGGGCACGTGCCCCCCCTATCATATATTCTCGAAGAGCCTAAAACCCATACTGAAACAAGAAACACCGATCAAATTATCGGTGCCGATTCGATACATCTGTTGAGCATTTTTTAAATATTTTTAACAGTTTTTTTGGCAACAGAATCGTAAAAGAAAAAATAATAATACCGTGACGAACTTAAGTGGGGAGAATTTGTCTAACACAGTAATAGAGAATTTGAAAGCAGCAAATCTAGACATAGCGTTCTTACGTGGACAGAGCTACGATGGCGGTGCTAATATGAGTGGTGCTTTTAAGGGTGTTCAAGCGAGAATTTCAGCTATGCAACCTTTTGCTGTTTATACTCATTGTGCTAATCATCGGCTGAACGGCTGAACCTAGTGTTGAACAAAGCAAGCACTGTTCCCGATATAAGAAACATTGTTGGTATTATTAAAAGTGTAAACAACTTTTTGTGAGAATCTGCTTATCTAGCACAACTTTTGAGTACCAAAATCGGGAAACGTTACCAGAGGAAAAATCATCGAAAACAAAAAGAATTTGAGAAACTAGATGGGGAAAGACACGATGGTATTCTTTATTTTCTTGAAATATTGCTTGCAATTGTCTGCACTCTGGACGATGTGAGTATCAGCAGCTCGCATTCATCAAGCAAAGCTCAGTCACTATCTGCTGCAATTTGCAAGTTCAAGTTTCTGTTGTGCTTGAAGATTTTAACAAATTTTTTGGCCATTACTTTGCCTTTATCCATTCAATTACAAATCTGCAACCTTGATTACAGCAAAGGAATGCTAATGGTTGCGGCGGTAAAATCGGCTTTATGTGCGACTCGGAACAACTCCGAAAGCAAATTTAAAAGTATATTCAACGAAACGAAGAGTATTGCGAATATATTGGGAGTTGAAATCAGGATCCCTAGAACTGCCACTGTACAGCAAAAGCTTGCTGATCCTATGGAATATTTCCGGTTAAAGATATATTTGCCCTACTTAGATTTTCTCATTTCCGAGCACGATATCCGATTTAAGAAACAAAATAGTGATATCATATCAAAGTTACAGAAAGTAGTCCCCAAACTTTGAGAACAATTTTCCCGATGACGATATTATTGATGCCGCTCAAAAATACGAGGGTGATTTACCCTCAAATATAAACGCCCTTTCAGGGGAATTACTTATATGGAAAGAACTTTGGGCTGACAAAACACAAAGTTGACACTCCCGTGTCAGCTTACAAATTTGCTGCAATGTTTCCTAACATTCAGTGTATTTAAAAATTCTTTGTGTTTTACCTATCACAACTGCCACTGCTGAAAGATCTTTCAGCACATTGAAAAGAATAAATATATTTTTAAGATCTACTATGGGTCAGTAGAGATTAAATGGTCTTAGTATGCTACACATACACCGAGGAATTTAAGTAGACCCCGAAGAGGTCTTAAATTTATTTGCCAAGGAGCGTGCTCGGAAGCTACAATTACAATTCATTTAAATCTTTGAAATGAACTTCTTCAGTAATCTTCGTAAATGTCCGTGTGTTCCTTATTCATTCTGCGTTCTTTTTTTTATTTATTTACAAGCACTTGCTGGATTAAATAATGTTGTGTACGTATTCTAAATCAAACCAATAACGCTCCCCTAATGCAAGATATCCACAAATAAATAAACACTTTCAAAGGACACTTCTACTGCCAGAGTCATACTCTACCATGACTGCTTGATGGAATGCCATTTATACCAGAAACCGATAGGTAATTAAAAATAGGATAATACATAAGTATATGACAGTTGTTTGTTTTTAACAATAATAATTTTTTTTTCAGTTTAAAAATTAAACTGATTTTGTGCCCCCTCTGTAGATTTTTTCTGGATCCGCCACTGTATATATATATATATATATATATATATATATATATATATATATATATATATATATATATATATATATATATATATATATATATATATATATATATATATATATATATATTATATATATATATATATATATATATATATATTATATATATATATATATATAATATATATATATATATATATATATATATATATATATATATGTATGTATATATATACAGTGGCGGATCCAGCGGGGAGGGCACGGGGGCACGTGCCCCCCCTATCATATATTCTCGAAGAGCCTAAAACCCATACTGAAACAAGAAACACCGATCAAATTATCGGTGCCGATTCGATACATCTGTTGAGCATTTTTTAAATATTTTTAACAGTTTTTTTGGCAACAGAATCGTAAAAGAAAAAATAATAATACCGTGACGAACTTAAGTGGGGAGAATTTGTCTAACACAGTAATAGAGAATTTGAAAGCAGCAAATCTAGACATAGCGTTCTTACGTGGACAGAGCTACGATGGCGGTGCTAATATGAGTGGTGCTTTTAAGGGTGTTCAAGCGAGAATTTCAGCTATGCAACCTTTTGCTGTTTATACTCATTGTGCTAATCATCGGCTGAACGGCTGAACCTAGTGTTGAACAAAGCAAGCACTGTTCCCGATATAAGAAACATTGTTGGTATTATTAAAAGTGTAAACAACTTTTTGTGAGAATCTGCTTATCTAGCACAACTTTTGAGTACCAAAATCGGGAAACGTTACCAGAGGAAAAATCATCGAAAACAAAAAGAATTTGAGAAACTAGATGGGGAAAGACACGATGGTATTCTTTATTTTCTTGAAATATTGCTTGCAATTGTCTGCACTCTGGACGATGTGAGTATCAGCAGCTCGCATTCATCAAGCAAAGCTCAGTCACTATCTGCTGCAATTTGCAAGTTCAAGTTTCTGTTGTGCTTGAAGATTTTAACAAATTTTTTGGCCATTACTTTGCCTTTATCCATTCAATTACAAATCTGCAACCTTGATTACAGCAAAGGAATGCTAATGGTTGCGGCGGTAAAATCGGCTTTATGTGCGACTCGGAACAACTCCGAAAGCAAATTTAAAAGTATATTCAACGAAACGAAGAGTATTGCGAATATATTGGGAGTTGAAATCAGGATCCCTAGAACTGCCACTGTACAGCAAAAGCTTGCTGATCCTATGGAATATTTCCGGTTAAAGATATATTTGCCCTACTTAGATTTTCTCATTTCCGAGCACGATATCCGATTTAAGAAACAAAATAGTGATATCATATCAAAGTTACAGAAAGTAGTCCCCAAACTTTGAGAACAATTTTCCCGATGACGATATTATTGATGCCGCTCAAAAATACGAGGGTGATTTACCCTCAAATATAAACGCCCTTTCAGGGGAATTACTTATATGGAAAGAACTTTGGGCTGACAAAACACAAAGTTGACACTCCCGTGTCAGCTTACAAATTTGCTGCAATGTTTCCTAACATTCAGTGTATTTAAAAATTCTTTGTGTTTTACCTATCACAACTGCCACTGCTGAAAGATCTTTCAGCACATTGAAAAGAATAAATATATTTTTAAGATCTACTATGGGTCAGTAGAGATTAAATGGTCTTAGTATGCTACACATACACCGAGGAATTTAAGTAGACCCCGAAGAGGTCTTAAATTTATTTGCCAAGGAGCGTGCTCGGAAGCTACAATTACAATTCATTTAAATCTTTGAAATGAACTTCTTCAGTAATCTTCGTAAATGTCCGTGTGTTCCTTATTCATTCTGCGTTCTTTTTTTTATTTATTTACAAGCACTTGCTGGATTAAATAATGTTGTGTACGTATTCTAAATCAAACCAATAACGCTCCCCTAATGCAAGATATCCACAAATAAATAAACACTTTCAAAGGACACTTCTACTGCCAGAGTCATACTCTACCATGACTGCTTGATGGAATGCCATTTATACCAGAAACCGATAGGTAATTAAAAATAGGATAATACATAAGTATATGACAGTTGTTTGTTTTTAACAATAATAATTTTTTTTTCAGTTTAAAAATTAAACTGATTTTGTGCCCCCTCTGTAGATTTTTTCTGGATCCGCCACTGTATATATATATATATATATATATATATATATATATATATATATATATATATATATATATATATATATATTATATATATATATATATATATATATATATATATATATATATATATATATATATATATATATATATATATATATATATATATATATATATGTATGTATATATATACAGTGGCGGATCCAGCGGGGAGGGCACGGGGGCACGTGCCCCCCCTATCATATATTCTCGAAGAGCCTAAAACCCATACTGAAACAAGAAACACCGATCAAATTATCGGTGCCGATTCGATACATCTGTTGAGCATTTTTTAAATATTTTTAACAGTTTTTTTGGCAACAGAATCGTAAAAGAAAAAATAATAATACCGTGACGAACTTAAGTGGGGAGAATTTGTCTAACACAGTAATAGAGAATTTGAAAGCAGCAAATCTAGACATAGCGTTCTTACGTGGACAGAGCTACGATGGCGGTGCTAATATGAGTGGTGCTTTTAAGGGTGTTCAAGCGAGAATTTCAGCTATGCAACCTTTTGCTGTTTATACTCATTGTGCTAATCATCGGCTGAACGGCTGAACCTAGTGTTGAACAAAGCAAGCACTGTTCCCGATATAAGAAACATTGTTGGTATTATTAAAAGTGTAAACAACTTTTTGTGAGAATCTGCTTATCTAGCACAACTTTTGAGTACCAAAATCGGGAAACGTTACCAGAGGAAAAATCATCGAAAACAAAAAGAATTTGAGAAACTAGATGGGGAAAGACACGATGGTATTCTTTATTTTCTTGAAATATTGCTTGCAATTGTCTGCACTCTGGACGATGTGAGTATCAGCAGCTCGCATTCATCAAGCAAAGCTCAGTCACTATCTGCTGCAATTTGCAAGTTCAAGTTTCTGTTGTGCTTGAAGATTTTAACAAATTTTTTGGCCATTACTTTGCCTTTATCCATTCAATTACAAATCTGCAACCTTGATTACAGCAAAGGAATGCTAATGGTTGCGGCGGTAAAATCGGCTTTATGTGCGACTCGGAACAACTCCGAAAGCAAATTTAAAAGTATATTCAACGAAACGAAGAGTATTGCGAATATATTGGGAGTTGAAATCAGGATCCCTAGAACTGCCACTGTACAGCAAAAGCTTGCTGATCCTATGGAATATTTCCGGTTAAAGATATATTTGCCCTACTTAGATTTTCTCATTTCCGAGCACGATATCCGATTTAAGAAACAAAATAGTGATATCATATCAAAGTTACAGAAAGTAGTCCCCAAACTTTGAGAACAATTTTCCCGATGACGATATTATTGATGCCGCTCAAAAATACGAGGGTGATTTACCCTCAAATATAAACGCCCTTTCAGGGGAATTACTTATATGGAAAGAACTTTGGGCTGACAAAACACAAAGTTGACACTCCCGTGTCAGCTTACAAATTTGCTGCAATGTTTCCTAACATTCAGTGTATTTAAAAATTCTTTGTGTTTTACCTATCACAACTGCCACTGCTGAAAGATCTTTCAGCACATTGAAAAGAATAAATACATTTTTAAGATCCACTATGGGTCAGTAGAGATTAAATGGTCTTAGTATGCTACACATACACCGAGGAATTTAAGTAGACCGCGAAGAGGTCTTAAATTTATTTGCTAAGAAGCATGCTCGGAAGCTACAATTACAATTCATTTAAATCTTTGAAATGAACTTCTTCAGTAATCTTCGTAAATGTCCGTGTGTTCCTTATTCATTCTGCGTTCTTCTTTTTTATTTATTTACAAGCACTTGCTGAATTAAATAATGTTGTGTACGTATTCTACATCAAACCAATAACGCTCCCCTAATGCAAGATATCCACAAATAAATAAACACTTTCAAAGGACACTTCTACTGCCAGAGTCATACTCTACCATGACTGCTTGATGGAATGCCATTTATACCAGGAACCGATAGGTAATTAAAATAGGATAATACATAAGTATATGACAGTTGTTTGTTTTTAACAATAATAATTTTTTTTTCAGTTTAAAAATTAAACTGATTTTGTGCCCCCTCTGTAGATTTTTTCTGGATCCGCCACTGTATATATATATATATATATATATATATATATATATATATATATATATATATATATATGTATATGTATATATATATATATATATATATATATATATATATATATATATATATATATATATATATATATATATATATATATATATATATATATATAATATATATATATATATATATATATATATATGTATGTATATATATACAGTGGCGGATCCAGCGGGGAGGGCACGGGGGCACGTGCCCCCCCTATCATATATTCTCGAAGAGCCTAAAACCCATACTGAAACAAGAAACACCGATCAAATTATCGGTGCCGATTCGATACATCTGTTGAGCATTTTTTAAATATTTTTAACAGTTTTTTTGGCAACAGAATCGTAAAAGAAAAAATAATAATACCGTGACGAACTTAAGTGGGGAGAATTTGTCTAACACAGTAATAGAGAATTTGAAAGCAGCAAATCTAGACATAGCGTTCTTACGTGGACAGAGCTACGATGGCGGTGCTAATATGAGTGGTGCTTTTAAGGGTGTTCAAGCGAGAATTTCAGCTATGCAACCTTTTGCTGTTTATACTCATTGTGCTAATCATCGGCTGAACGGCTGAACCTAGTGTTGAACAAAGCAAGCACTGTTCCCGATATAAGAAACATTGTTGGTATTATTAAAAGTGTAAACAACTTTTTGTGAGAATCTGCTTATCTAGCACAACTTTTGAGTACCAAAATCGGGAAACGTTACCAGAGGAAAAATCATCGAAAACAAAAAGAATTTGAGAAACTAGATGGGGAAAGACACGATGGTATTCTTTATTTTCTTGAAATATTGCTTGCAATTGTCTGCACTCTGGACGATGTGAGTATCAGCAGCTCGCATTCATCAAGCAAAGCTCAGTCACTATCTGCTGCAATTTGCAAGTTCAAGTTTCTGTTGTGCTTGAAGATTTTAACAAATTTTTTGGCCATTACTTTGCCTTTATCCATTCAATTACAAATCTGCAACCTTGATTACAGCAAAGGAATGCTAATGGTTGCGGCGGTAAAATCGGCTTTATGTGCGACTCGGAACAACTCCGAAAGCAAATTTAAAAGTATATTCAACGAAACGAAGAGTATTGCGAATATATTGGGAGTTGAAATCAGGATCCCTAGAACTGCCACTGTACAGCAAAAGCTTGCTGATCCTATGGAATATTTCCGGTTAAAGATATATTTGCCCTACTTAGATTTTCTCATTTCCGAGCACGATATCCGATTTAAGAAACAAAATAGTGATATCATATCAAAGTTACAGAAAGTAGTCCCCAAACTTTGAGAACAATTTTCCCGATGACGATATTATTGATGCCGCTCAAAAATACGAGGGTGATTTACCCTCAAATATAAACGCCCTTTCAGGGGAATTACTTATATGGAAAGAACTTTGGGCTGACAAAACACAAAGTTGACACTCCCGTGTCAGCTTACAAATTTGCTGCAATGTTTCCTAACATTCAGTGTATTTAAAAATTCTTTGTGTTTTACCTATCACAACTGCCACTGCTGAAAGATCTTTCAGCACATTGAAAAGAATAAATATATTTTTAAGATCTACTATGGGTCAGTAGAGATTAAATGGTCTTAGTATGCTACACATACACCGAGGAATTTAAGTAGACCCCGAAGAGGTCTTAAATTTATTTGCCAAGGAGCGTGCTCGGAAGCTACAATTACAATTCATTTAAATCTTTGAAATGAACTTCTTCAGTAATCTTCGTAAATGTCCGTGTGTTCCTTATTCATTCTGCGTTCTTTTTTTTATTTATTTACAAGCACTTGCTGGATTAAATAATGTTGTGTACGTATTCTAAATCAAACCAATAACGCTCCCCTAATGCAAGATATCCACAAATAAATAAACACTTTCAAAGGACACTTCTACTGCCAGAGTCATACTCTACCATGACTGCTTGATGGAATGCCATTTATACCAGAAACCGATAGGTAATTAAAAATAGGATAATACATAAGTATATGACAGTTGTTTGTTTTTAACAATAATAATTTTTTTTCAGTTTAAAAATTAAACTGATTTTGTGCCCCCTCTGTAGATTTTTTCTGGATCCGCCACTGTATATATATATATATATATATATATATATATATATATATATATAAGATGTTAATTTGGATCTAAGAATTTATCTTTATTCTCGAAATGAAGTTAAATTTCAAGGTTATCGCTGAAATGGCCCATATACTATTATTATTATAAAAAATTATTCTAAAAATGTCCACTAAAAACATAAATTAATGAACTTATATTTTTGAAATAATTAACTGAAAATTTTACTAAAGTTTTACTTTCTTAAGATGCAAATTAACATCTTAAATACAGTCAAGTCTCGATAACTCGAAGTCCCAAGGGACCAGCTAAAAGCTTAGAGTTATTAGTAGTTCGAGTTATAAGCAGTTCCTATCCTCTTTTCAAGAATTTTGGATTGAATGAAAACAAACATAAAGGTATATTTGAGTTTATAATGCTTTAAGTCATTGAGACTTGATTGAATATTATTAAGGTTCATGTTCAACATGTTCTCGAGGAGTTACAGAGCAGTGTGATAGACGTGAACATATTTTAACAGCAGAAAAATATCTTTTGTGAAAGGAAGGGATTACAAAAAAAGAAAGAACGAAAAAAAAAACAAGATTCAAAGTTTCTTTACTCACATTCAAATTCTTTAAAAAAAAAAAGAAGAGAAAAGAAGAAAAAAACATGACTAAGTTGTGATGATTCCTGGGAACAGATTTGAACACTTTAGCTAACGTTGGATAGTTTCTTTATTGCATGTGATTTTCTATTATAATAAAGCAATATAATCAAGGCAAAGTAAAAAATATCTTATTACAACATCATTTGGTGTTAATGTAATGCATTTTTTGTTAAAACTACAAAAACTAAAAATAAAAGAATTCAATAAATAGTTTAATTTGAGAATTTATATTAAAAGCTGCGGCGATTACTGTTTTGAGCTAACGATATGAGCCTAAGTTTTTCCCACCCTTTTGTCGCACATTAGTCCTTGATGGTTTGTAGCTGTTTTTTTCTAAATATTGTAACTAAAATATTTTTATAAAGCTAAAGACAATTATATTTGATCTGGAAAACGTGAAAAGTCCAGTAGATAGAATGCTTCCACGTCCAGTACGAAGTGGGAGGTATAACATGAAATTTTTGTTTTAGAAGCAAACATTGGTAAAGGAAACATGAAAAGTAATTACGTCATCTAAAAGGTTTATCAAATGATGAAATTTTTAACTGGGATTTTTGCAAAAGAAAATTTTCAATCGGGTCCTCACATCATACCGGATAACCCTCATATCAATTCCGGATATCTCCCACATCAATACCGGATAATCTACCGGATATCCTGCGAAAAATGTCGGATATCCGTATCTTGAGTGATCGGCCGGATCGGATATCACCGGATACCGGATATTTAAAAAATCAGTCGGATAAGCCAAATACCGGATATCCGGTCCATCCCTA
>JAXGGA010014929.1:0-30650 GCA_038373865.1 Uloborus plumipes | reverse complement strand
TCTTTTCTTTCCAATCAATGCGGTATTTTTAAAATGTTCCACACAGGCTGAAAACCTTTAATTCTCTTCAAATGACTTAATTTTTTTTTATTTTGTCCATAAGTGTGCAGCTCTTTAGAAACCGCAGGTACCGCATGTCAGCTGCCTGATTTCTGTTTCTATCTTGGCCACACAAAGTTAATGGCTCCGAGCCATTTAGCAAAGCCTTGACCTTGTAGTTCAGCAAAAGTGTCACTATTAAAAATAATAATAATAAATAAACAGCAATAAAGAAAATCAAAGTTTCACGCAATACTAATTTTTTCCTTTTCATTTTCAAATTCTGCAACTGGCCCAAAATATTTATTATGTAGTTTCCAGGTTGGTTTTTGTAATGTCAATTAATAGAATCTAGTTAAGAACTTAAAGTTTGAAAACTTTTTTTCCAAATTATTAAATTTGAATGTTGTGTCACTATTGATCATGCGCAGACCCGTCATTCAGATTTGTCTCCGAAGGTGGGAGGCAAAAGATGTATATTTCATGCAAATTATACCAAAAACAGAAAAGCCACTCCCGTTTACATGTAAATACATTAATATCGAAAGTCGGGGTTGATGAAGGGGGGGGGGGGGAGGGCAAATGACACTCTTGGACCCCTAAATGACGGTCTGATTGTACAGTTTAAACGAACTTTATACATAAAGTAACTTTGTGCGCGTTTTTTGGCAGGAAAAAGCACTTAGTTAGATTTGAAATTAATAAGATCGATACATAATTTCCTTCCCATTTAAATTACTTCCTGTGTTATCTCTATATCTCTATACTATATATATACTAATAATAAAGCTGAAGGTGGGTCCGTCTGTCTGTCTGTTACGCGCGTAGCGCCAAAACCGTTCGGTCGATTTTCATGCCACTTGGCACAAAATTAGTTTGTAGCATGTAGTTTTGCACCTCGAAAAAATTTTTCGAAAATTCCATTTCGTTCTTTTTCTATTCGAATTCATAGCGGAAATTCGATAAAATAGGGAAGAAATATTTCACACACATTTTCAAGTCTTATGTCATTCGAAAGCTTGAAATTTTCTGCACAAAATGAAGTTTTTTCGAAGTTTCTACGATCATCAGGAGAGCTGTAACAATTGTTTTTAGAATCCCGAAATTCAAGGCTTACCTTCAGTAAAGCAAGCCAAACGATTCTAAAATGGTTGAGCTCTAAAATAAAATTTGTTTGAAAAGAGAGATAAAATGAATTATTTTATCAACGGAAATCAACTTTTCATGTTGTTACTATGGTTACGTGTTCATACTTATTTTTGTTTTGTTCTTTTTCCAGGGTTGCCAGACGTAGTATTTTTGATTCTACGCTAGTATTTTTTCGGCCCAAATAAGGAGCGTAGTATTTTTCTGGCAACCCTGTTTCCAATATACTAATGACTTAATTAAAAGATTTGGCGGATTTTTTTTTTTTTGATTTTCATAGATTTTGCATTTTAGCAACATTGATTTTGGCAACGTTTGGAAACAGTAGTATTTTGTAATTTTTTTTTAGAGGAGGCGTAGTATTTTTTTGTTCCAATTCTCTGGCAACCCTGTCTTTTTCCCGGTGAAGATGCTTTGGGACCCTGCTTGGCGCGTTTTCAAAAAGTCAACTACGCAAAATAGCTAGGGTTACCACGCTTGGCGCGCCTATCGTTCATTTAGCGAGAAAAGGGTACCTAAAGCACAGATTAACGAAATATCGTATCAATTGCGATATTGCATCGTTTTTTAAAAGTGTTTCATTTCGGAAAATGTATTGTTTTGTTTTTTAAGCTAGGAAAGAAAACTTTCTTCTTCTTTTAAACTTTGGTAAGATTTCTGTTGGTTTCTGTTATCAACAAAATTGTTCTTATTTTCTCTTTTTGGCTTATTTTTGTCCATCTCCCTTGGGGTTGCATTCGAATGTTCCAAGGGGGTGTTTTACCCATTTATCGGGTAAATCAGTGTTTTCAATGCAAGGTGATATGAATTGGTTACAAAAGTGATATAAATTGGCGCGACCACTTGGCGATATATCGCCAAGCTTTTGATCGCCAAGTATTTGACGCCAAATTGGCGATTTTTTTTTTTTTTTTTTGATTTAGGTTCATTTTGGCGCTGTTGGCGATATTTTGCGAAAAATCCACTGAATGATGTTAAAATCGACGATATTTAGGAGATTAATCATTGTAAAACATTTTTTTCCATTGTTTCGTAGCAAACTAGGGATACAAATGTTTGAATTGTTATCTTGCTCACTCCAAGCACTATTTTAGCACTTGAGGCATCTACTAAGAAATTTACACGTAAAATTAAGTAGTGTGGGGTCCATATCAGATCATTATATCACTTTGAAGGAATTATAGTTGAATAAAACTAAAATAGAGCATTCTTTCTGCTATATCAATTATTTTACAAATGAACTTTTAATTTTATACCACGGGCAAAGCCGTGCGGGTACGGCTAGTATTTTATAATAGCTTATGAAAATACTCAGGTATGTAGCAGCCCAAAAACCTATTGAGATTAATGCCCGGTAATAAAATATTTATTTATTTTAATGAATTTCCGTCTTTTTCCGTCGAGTTTGCAATAAATTTCTATCCATTGACTTTCTTTGCATTTTTGAATATAGTGAAATCCGTACAAGTTTATCACTTGCGGTGCAGCACTTCAGTGGTCAACTTGAAGATTTTGATAGATATGATAAGGGCAAATTCTGTAGCTGACAATAGCGAGCAACTTAGACAGGTGGGCAACTTTACTGGTTTTACTGTGTATATTGTTTTTCATACACTTCGCAACTTCGCATGTGCAACAAGTACAATCTAGAAACGGCAAGAATGTTTTTTTACGGTGAGAAGCACATAAGACTGAGTCATCAGCTGCAATCCTGAGTGTAGCTATGGGAAAGAAGCAATTCGGTTCGTGCTCTGAAACTATAATAAGTTTCAGAGAGCCTTGATTATTAGAGCACATCTACCGTAACCGAAATTGCTACAATCACAGGTATTGTGTAGGCGTGGGCGAGGTAAGTTCGAAATTCATGGGCAAGTTTGATGAAATTTCGCTCTAATGGAGCAGAAACGATTTCGTTTGGCAGCTTTTGTGTGGAGCAAAATGGCGAAGAAGTTTGCTGTTTGGAGTTCTATTGTTTCGATTCGTTTTGGAATTGTTGAGCTTTTCAGGCTGAGTTCTTCCGCCATGGGCTGTTTTGCTTCTGTGCTATTCTTTCCGTAGCAATAAAAAATGTCGTCACGTAGCTGATGTGCCCGTGCACTGTAAAAAATAGATTTTATTTTTACAGTATAATACAGATAATTTTACAGTAATAAATTTTAAAATTGCTAATTTTACAGTAGTCAACTGAGAAATTGCTGGTTTACAGAAAAAAATGTAAAATTGCTAGTTTCACAGTTTATTACAGTGCATTTTACAGTTTTAAACTGTAGCCTCTGCTACCAGTATTATAACTGTAGTTTCTACAGTATAATGCAGCTAAGTTTATGGTAAAATTGCTAATTTTACAGTAATAAACAGTAAAATAGCTAGTTTTAGTTTATTACTGTGCTTTTACTGTTTTAAACTGGAACCTTCGCTGCCTGTATTATACTGGAAAAATAATAATTTTTTTTATTTTTTGCAGTGTTCGGGGAGCCGCTCCTGTCGACCCACTGCACTGCAAAGAAGTGAACTGTTTTTTCTACAGCATAATGCTGGCAGTCGTGGTTCCAATTTAACACTAAAATGCACAGTAATAAAGTAAAAATAGCAATTTTACATTTTCTTACTGTAAAGTTAGCAATTTTACAGTTTATGGCCGTAATATTTAGCTGTATTACTCTGTAAAAACAGCAGTATAATCCTGGCAGCAGAGTTTCCAGTTTAAAACTGTAAAATGCACGATAATAAACTGTTAAATTGGCAATTTTAGTTTATTACTGTAAAATTAACAATTTTAGTTTAATACTGTAAAAGTAGAAAATTTGCAGTTTATTACTGCAAAATTACAAATTTTTACAGTTTAGTTCTGTAAAATTAGCTGTATTATACTGTAAAGAAACATTCGTTTTTTACAGTATGATTGCACGTCACCGATTGTATTGAAGATAAGTCACTGATTGCATTGAAGAGTTTTCAGCCTATACTGTGTCAGTTTAAGTTATACAGTAATTGTGTCATCAAGAAAATATTTTTTCCCAAACAAATAAATCTTGTCAGTGACAACTTTTCAAGTTTTACAGAATGTTCTGATCACTAGATAGACAAGAAAAAACCTATAAGTCTATGTAGAACAAAGAGTCAGGCCTGTCATTTAGGGGGGGGGGGGGCAACCCGGCTTTGGAGAATCAATGTATTTACATGTAACTGGGCTTGGTTTTTGCTATTTTTTGGGACAATTTGCATTGGGTTCACCCACACCCTTTGCCCCGCACAGGAAAAGTTCACAATGACGAGCCTACAAAGTGTATTTTAAAACGTTAAGGTATAATTATTTTTGTTAATCGTTATGAAGTGGATATATATATCACATTTAGTTCACCTGGAATTTTCTTGCACAGCCAATTGCTGCTCTTGGTAAACATTTGAAAATAATTATTACTTATGCAACGAAGAATCATTCAACAAATTTCTCAGCACAAGGACAAGTGACTCGATTGTAATTTCTTGTTTACAATATACTTAAACAGCTTAACGCCGTTTCAGTTATTTTACCATCTGCATGAACAAATACAAGAAAGGTGTTTTCCACCTGAAAGCATATCGTGATATTTTCCAAAACACATGACTAATGGTATTTGCATGCGTTTTATTTTTGAACCTCAAGTCATGCTCTGGTCTTGAAAGCTGAGTCAAGAGCAAGGAACAGAAGAGTCGCGAAGCATTAATTGGCTATCTGCCATAAAAGCCACCTGCGTGTGGCGTGAGAGAAGATTCTAGGAGCTTTCCACAATGGAAGATCCTAAATCAGGGGTGGCCAACCCACGGCACGCGTGCCACACTGTGGCACGGCGGAGCAGTAGCAATGGCATGCGAAGACTTTTTGAAAACATTATAAAATTGAGGGGGAAAACGTCGATCTCAAAAATATTGATAAAAACTAAAACCTTTACACTGACAAATATAATGATATTACGACGATTAAATGTCAGGAAGCTGGCTTGCGAATTGTCTGATCTACAATATTGCAAAGTCCTTAACGTTAGCACAGACATCCAACGAAAGCTACGACACTACAGACAATGCTGTGTAAAGCACATTTCTGCTTAACACGAATGAAATTTTCAATGCTGCAGAATAGATTCTTCATCTGCAATAGTTTCAGTTACGGGTGATGAAATTAAAAGAAAAGTTGATTCTGCAACTAAAAGTAAGAGCAAGAATCTGAGAAAGTGTCACGCCTGTGACTCATGACCTCTCAGATTTTTTCCAAAAAATTACCAAATGTTTATTATCTTATTGAAAGACCAAATCCAGAATGTTTTGCTCTAAATTTGAGTTGTTTAGTTTTAATGTACCCCTAAAGTTGAAGGTGCGGTATCAAAAATTAAGCGAATTTTCAAGACATGGAAGTTGCTGTGAGCCAAAACTCTTAAATAATTCAATATGTTGTTGACAGAGGAAGTTATAATCGGTTGAATATCGGTAAAATATGACATTTTTCATATTTCGGCCTTACGTAACTAAAAGCACGTTGAACTTACCTCGGTTATTTAAACATTATTTTAAAGTGCTTACAGTGGTCTTTCAATTGACACTACTTTTGCCGTGCCAACTGAAATGTACAAGCTGTTTTTGGACCTCAAAAACGTCAAAAATGCCTTATTTCGAGGGCCTTCACTGACCTTATGGCAACAACTTACCACAAATTTAACATTCACTTTGTAAAGTTTCAACTTTCTGTATTCCATATACAAAAAGAAAATTGGAGTTCAACAGTTCCTGGTAAGAGTTTTGGCTCACAGCAACTTCCATGTCTTGAAAATCCGCTTAATTTTTCATGCCGCACCTTCACCTTTAGGGGTCCATAAAAGCTAAACAACTCAACTTTAGAGCAAAACATTCTGGATTTGGTCTTTCAATAACATAATAAACATTTGGTAATTTTTGGGAGAAAATCTGAGAGGTCATGAATCACCTCATAATGCTAGGCGTGAGTTTCTCAGATTCTTGCTCTTGAGAAGCCAGATTGGACAAAATTCGGTATGGTTGCACAAATGAAGACCCTTAAATTGTTTTTGTTACATTACATGAAAATGTATTTGGGGAAAAAACCTCTAAAGTGTCATTGAATTATCTATCACAATTTCCTTGCCAAGAAATGAAACTTTTCCTCTGTTGGTTCACTATTAGCAAACTACGAATCTGAATGTTTTGTGAACTTTTCCCAGGAGAAAGAGAAGAGTATAGCAAGTTACTCCTTCATTGAAATGTGCAATAACTATCCAATAGTCATAAGATTTTAGAGTTTTATGCATTGCGTTTTTTAAATATCTGGAAGAAAAGCAATGAGGACTTTGTTACTTAGGAATGACGAATAGCAATTGAATTTAGCTATTTCATCTCTTATTGCCCGGCGTTTAAGTAATTTAAGTATAAGGTTGTACAGGAAAAAAGTTTCCTAAACCAGTATAGGCCATCAACATTATTTTACAATGAAACTTCAGTTTCTTTCTCTCTACTTTGGAGAAAAAAGAATAAAACATTGAAAATTAATACTGAAAGTCGCATCTCAAATTTAATAAATTTGCCGATGATATATGGAGAAAATTTACACCTATTTTAAGTATTCATTCAATGTTTAGTTTGATGATTTTCAAGATGATAAAAAAATGCAGATCTTTTCAAATTCTTTGTCTATTTCTCTGCAATACACTACTTGTTAACCTCTGGAATCCAAATCGGCATTACTGACTTTTTGCATTGGTAATCAAATATAAGAGTTACTTCAACAGAAAGTCATCCACGTTATATAGAAATTTGTACCGACAAATTTTTTTTCACATTTACACACTTTAGCCGTCTGGTGATGTTGTAGATTTGGTTCAAAATACGCTTTTAAATAAATGTTTTTTGTTATGAATGCATAAAAATCTAAATACCGTTGAACATTAATTGATAGCACTTAAAACACTTAAGCTTCTTAGGATTCTCAAGAACTAATCCTGAAATTAATAACTTGGTAAAAAAGATAGACTCATAAACGACATTAAGTACAGACTATTAACTTTTTAGAATAGAATGTTATTTGTTTCTATTTTACGCATAACCCAACTGTCAGAACCTATAAAAGTTTATTAACGATAAATCTTAAGTTCCGACTTGTTTCATCTGCATTATCATTTTAGTTTCAATTACATGGATTTACGTGATTTTTTTTTTTTTTTTTAAGAGAGGAATTACATATTCAGCCAACAAATGGATGGTGTTATGCAAAAAGGAGTTAACCCACAAAAACCTGATTTTGAGATAGTGGGCTTTAAAGTCAATAAACTCTGGCAAAAAGCATGGAGCTCTATATAAATATACTAATGATATGTTACCATGAAATGCTGATAGGACTTAAATATTTTTGCTTAATGTAAAAAGCAACATATTTTACCATCACAGTTGGATAACTCATTTTTTTATGTTTTGTGGGTTAACTCCTTTTTGCATAACACCATCCAAATAATCTATTTTTTACTTTTTAACCATTTTCAGTTTGTTGGAAAAATACAATGTGGCACGCTGAGCTTTTTCTCACCAGATAGTGGTACTCTCCTTAAAAAGGTTGGCCACCCCTGTCCTAAATAGTGAAAATTCAGCATTAGTCGATAGTGTTGGAAGGTGTTATGCAGAAATGATAAACTAACAAAAATTTAAAAAATGACTTATCCACAGAGGTTGGTAGACAAACTGACATATCTCTCATCCAGAATGAATTGGGCCCTTCATAAAATAGCTGTTTTGAGAAAAATTGATTTAAAAATTTAAACTTTTTTAAATCCTTGCCCTGGCTCTAATAACTATTACAATTAGCCAAACTGTCATTGTTTGGTTGATTAAAGGTTCTGCTAGGTGACTATGGTGTGCGTTTCCCGGCCAACTTTATATAAGTCGGTAATTAATTGAAAAGGGCCACTTTTATTCTCCATTTTCGTGGAGAATGAAAGGGGCACATCTCAAAATAGCTATTCTTAGGGACATGGGCTTATGATACTTAAAAAAAAAAAATTTGAAGTTCTTGTCGTGACTTTATCCTACATTTATGTAAATGATGCATGTTTTGTGCCATTTATATCGGGCCTCTTTTTTACCCGGGAGGGGGGCAACCGCCTCCCCCCAAGGAAGGGGGGTTCTTCGTACAAATCCCAAATTTACGACAGATTTTAACCAAGTTTGGCACGTAGATCTTTTTATGCTCAGAATTTCACGCAAAGGTACTTTCACTTTGCTTACGAGAGATAGGCTGGGAGTTGCAAGAAAATCTTTTAAGTGGAATACTTACATTATTACTTACAATGGCCAAAGTTTTACGAAATCCGAAAAGGTCTAAATTAAACTTTAAAATCATAAAATTTCTCTTTTCTGTAGGCGAAATTTTACACTTTTTTTAACCGACTTCAAAAAAGGAGGAGGTTCTCAATTCAAAGCGTGTACTTTTTTTTTGTTTGTTCCACATAACATCTGATCTACTGAACCGATTTGGACGATTTTTTTTAATCGATAGGAGATGGTGTAACTTAGGTACCATGTACTCATATGACGATATTTGTTCACTAGAAAAGAAAGTGATTATGGAAAACAGTAAATTTCATGTCATTTCATCATTAAATGATTAAATTTTCAATCCATTGCTGCAAATATTGGTTGCCTCGCAACAGCAATATTAATAGTAATCATGATGAAAATTTTGAACCAAGGCTTAACTAAATCTAACTTGAAACTCATTAGCGAGCAACGTACGTAGTATGTGTTAAAATCTAAACAACGAGAAACTAGAATTGCTTTTAAATATAAATTAGTTGACAAGCCGTTGATATTTAAATGGCTTTGATTAAGCTAGTACACAAATGAATACCAGAGAATAACAAAGATTATTTTTTAGTGTCAATCGTTTAAAACTTTAGACGCGTTGATAGTTTCTTCCCTTTTTTTTTCAGTTTATTTTATGGAGCATTTACTTGAGAAAATTAGGTGAAGTTTCGTAATGGAAACATTACCTTATTTCATAAGTACATTTACACTAAAAATAACAAAATAAAATAATTTTGGAAAAAAATAGAACCGACTTCAGTTGGAAATTGCTCTAAAAAGTAAAAAATAATTTTTTTTCTTTGAACACCATTGAAACTACTTTTAAACATAAGTTTTGAAGTCGGCGCAAAAACGATAGGTAAAATGATATTTATCGATATTCTCTATGGTTTTCTTAATTGGTTTAAAAAAAGTACTATCCATAATTTGCACCAACACCGCTCGGCGAACTCTGATTATCGAAGATGTGCCCCTTTCAAACTCAATTTTCCCTTCACAATCGGCAGAATCGACAGAATGATAAGGGCATAAGTTGCTTTTCAGCAGCGACTGTTAACATTAGAAAAAAATGTCTCAGTTTCTCATGTAAGGTGTACTAATGTAAGCTTTTTAAAGATATTTCCAAAAAATGTAATTTTTGAGATGTGCCCCTTTTCATTCTGGATGTGCGATATTATTAGATGCAAAAAGGTTTTAAGCCACACTGAAAAAGAAAAGCTGTTGTTTTTACAGTATAATACTGGCAGCAGAGGTTCTTGGTTAAAACTATAAAAGCACAGTAATAAACTGTAAAACTAGCTATTTTACAGTTTATTACTGTAAAATTAGCAATTTTACCATAAAATTAGCCATATTATACTGTAAAAACAACAGTATAATACTGGCAGCAGAGGTTAAAGTTTAAAACTGTAAATTGCACTGTAATAAACTGAAACTAGCAATTTTAGTTTTTTACTGCAAACTAGCAAATTTTACAGTTTATTACTGTAAACTAGAAATTTTACTGTTTATCACTGTAAAATTTGCTGTATTATACTATTAAAACAACATCTATTTTTGACAGTGCAAATTCTGTGACAATTTGAATTTTGAGCTTTTTGGATTTTCTTAAATTTCAAAACCCCGCCGATGTGAATTCTAGTGCATCAAGGAACCTCTGTGCCAAATTTGATGAAAATCCGACGAAAACTGTGGATTTGTATAAGGAACAAACATACAAACATCCATCCATTTATTATATGTATATATAGACAAACTATTTGACTACAATTTTCGCATACCTACATTTGATACGTAAACACATTAGAAGCAATCTGACAGCTCATTACGGAAAACGCCCCTGAAATATCCTTTTCTTGAATCATCCCAATGTACTTCCTTTAGCACAGAAAAGTATTGACTCACGAAGGAAGTTATTAAGACAACAAACATCACGAAACTTGACAAACAAGGAGGAAGTAAAACAAAAGATATTCTGAAATAATAGCGAAAGAAACGCATTGGAGAACGAAAAATGAGACTTCGTTTACTGAATGAATCATCTTCCTGCTAATGTTTCAAAAAAACTGAGCGAGTAGAGCTTCCTTTATGAATTACCGTGACCAGATTTTAAAATCCGGGACAATGTAGCTGTTCAAATATTATTTTTACAAATAATAATAGTGTATCATTATTGTTTTTTTAAATAAATAAAGAATGAATAAAAACAAAATATACTCTTTTTTGAATAGAATGCCAAATTTCAAGCCCTGCTACTTCTAAATTACTTTGATGAAATAGCCTTGCATTTCTCTAATGATGGCCCGTCATTTTAAATGTTTCTACTGGAATTAAATGATGAGTATATACTCATCATTTAATTCCCCTGGTTTACAAAACAATCAAATCATTTCAAAAGCAAACAATCATTTCAAAACAATCAAATGATGAGTTCATCATTTTTGACGAACAACAGAAAACACTTCCACATGTATGAAAATCCATTGATTTTTCAAAGTCAAGAGCGCAATTTTCTCCCTTCTCCTTCCAAAAATTACGGGACAGCTCTGAAACATGAATATTTCTAACAACATCTTTTTCTTTATTGGTTTTAAGTCAGTACAATTTTTATCAAATAAATTTTGACATACAGTTCAAAGCGTTGTGGCATCCCCTAGTCCTTGGCCGAACAAGAACGGCGATCTTTAAAGGGCAGCTGTGGCATGCCCTAGACCTGTGCCGAAAAGGAACGGCGATCTTTAAAGGGCGAGCTATGTCCCGACTCACGTACCGCTGGCTGCGGTTGAAGGATTGACGTGACAGGGCCAATTGTGTCCCAAAACTGGAAGCCCACGTTCGAGAAAAGAGTCTGGAAGCTTCGCGACGATGTGGCGCCCAGTTGACACTATAGTAACGCAGCGGAACGGGTGTATTCCGACACTTCGGGGACCTGTCCTTTTGCTTGTCACCGCCGGGCCCAGACACCGCTAAACGACCTATGCTGATTAGGCGCCAGTTACATCGACAAATCAAGGCCGGTTCTGCAGCTCCCGTTACGCGTCACATGCATCGTCATGACTTCTGGGCCAATAAGTAAATTTAAGGGGGGCTTCAAGGCCCAACCCCTTTTTTGGCACAGAGCTTCGTCGACGGACTCTAAACTTCAGATTGCTCTGGGACTTTTGAAACAGCGCATCTCCGGCTTGTTTAAGTCGTGAGAACTATATATATTTGGACACCACTGAGGCAACTGTGTTTGCCGGTAAATTTGTTTGTAACCTCTTCAGTGTAACTTTTCTTTTCTTTTATTTTATTCGAGTTTTTTTCAATGTAAATAAATTTTTTTTTGGTTAACTTAATTTGACTCGTCAAGTTTATTCTAGTGGTGATCCTTCTTTGTATCGCTCGGTTGATTACCAATTACTTCTGTTTGGCGAAGACGTCACAGCTAGTAATATTTAATCTGGTGCCAGCGTCGGGATTATGTTTTAGAAGATTAAAACAGACCCATTGTCACTTTTAGTCTTTTTCTTTGGCTTTTTTTTTAAATTTACTTTGTTCCCAAAATTCTGTTAGTTTACTAAAATACCTGTCCCTGAGTAATCGAAAACTCAAAAGTTTATTTTCTGTGGTGCCTCATATATCATATTGGATTACCTGCGGATCAATAGGATGCAGAAAAGGGTGAGTCCAGTCTTTGTTTCTCGTTTTCTGAGGGCAGCTTCAGGTTGTTGATAGGGAAATTTTAGGTGTATTTTAATGTAAAAGAATTTTTTTGGAAGGGATAAAATTTGATGAAGTAATTTTGAATAACTTGTGTAGTTTGAAAGAAAGACTTTAAGTGTTATTGTTTAATTCTGGATAGTTAGACTGCGAAAAAATTGTTTTGCGGATTTAAAGCAATCAGTTTAAAGGAATTCATGTGATAAGTTGATTTAGTGTTTAATTGGATGTCATTTTAAATTCGATTAAAATGGGCGCTTTCCTTTTTGAGGTGGATAAAGATCACCTAAGATCCATAGCCTCGGAGTTCGGTGTGGTGACGTCTGACTCAGACACCCGTCGGCAGATAGTTAAAGCAATTGTTGCGGCTACAGATTACGATGAAGCGTTTGCCATGTCCACATGGACGCTCTTGAAAGAGAAGGAAAGGGAAAGTATAGCAAGAGAGAGAGTAGAGAGAGAAATACGAGAAAGGGATAAAGAACGGCAGTTCGAGTTAGATAAGCTTAAACTAACATCAGCTGTAGAAACAGCGAGCCTAAACTCAAATTTGTCATCGAGTGGGGAGATCATTCATAGAAGAGCTAATTTGAAACATCTTGTCCCGAGATTTGACCCTAAACAATTGGATGTCTCGTTATTTTTCGAATTATTCGAGAGGCAGGCAAAAAAAGAGGAGGTAGAGGAAGACAGGTGGGTTTCTCAGCTGATTCCGCTGCTTCCCCCCGAAGTAGCAGAGCTCATTGTGAAGGAACCACCCGAAAAAAGTGACGACTTTGCTCACATAAAGCGTTTGCTGATGAACAGGTTCAAGTTAAATGCTGTAGAATTACGAATCAAATTTGAGGAACACAAACGTAAGTCAGGCGCCTCATGGTCGGACCTCACGTTTGAATTGAGGAGTTACCTAAACAATTGGCTGGAAACGGCAGAAATCAATTCATTCGAGGGACTTAAAGAGTTGTTGCTCACAGAGCAGTTAAAAAAAAGGACCCCCGATGAATTGAGAGACCATTTTTTGGATTCGTGGGAGGGCTTTCGAAAAGCTTCAGAGTTGGCGGAAAAACTTGACCACTACGAGAGCCTTCGACGAACCTTCAAGAAAACTGAAGGGAAACCAAACGACTCTAAACCTTTCAAAACACAAAAGTGGGGGAAGGGAGTAGTTAATCAGGCAAGAGTAAACAGCAATGCCAAATCGGAGACTACCGATAAGAAAGAGCCCCCAAAAGTGGAAAAAAATAGTAATTTTGAAAGACGGAGAGAAATAGTTTGCTATTTTTGTTCTGAAAAGGGACATATTAAGCCAAATTGCCCGGAGTTCAAGCGATCGTTAGGAGAGCCAATTAATCATGTAGGAGTCGTTAAGGAATTAGGGGAAGGTTTTGCCCCTTATTTAAAAGAAGGGAAAATAAATGGGGAAGAAAGGCCGTTGCTCCGAGATACAGGTACAAATCTAGATCTCATCCCGCGAAGTTGGGTTAAAACGAAAGATTTTACGGGGGAATACGTGTATGTAAAGCAACCGTTGGATGCTGAGTGTAAATGTTTGCCGTTAGCAGAAGTATGCATTGAAACAAAGGAAGGCCGTGTGATTTCTAAAGCTGCGGTTAAGACCGCTGAAAGCGATGCAAATGTTTATTTGTTGGGAAACCGGACGGCTGAATTGTTTTTGCGATTGAAGAGCGTTTCACCTGAATTCATAAACGCGGTTGAAACTCGGAGTTCCTTACGTCAGCGCAAGCTACAGGAGCGAATTGAGCCGGAGTCCCCTGGGGATATTGAGAGAGCGAGCACTTTTTCTCCGGCTGAAGAAGAGAAAGAGAATTGCAGCCTACCCCCCGCCGAGGTTTTCGAGGGTTTGGAACTGGCCGAAATCGACGCTGGCTCATTCGAACGTGAGCAAAAAGAGTGTTTATCTTTGAAACCCCTTTGGGAAGAAAGTGGGAAAGGGGGAAGTAGCGAATTTAAATGCCGGAAAGGAAAACTTGTCCGAGTGATCAAATCTAAGCTGGGCGAGGAAAGGGTGCAGCTTTGTGTTCCATCAAATATGACAGAGAAAATTATGAAATTTTGCCATAATGGCACATCGGGTCACTTAGGTGTCACGAAGATGAAAGATAAAGTGTTGCGACATTTCTTTTGGCCGAAGTGTTATGCACAGATCGAATCGTATGTGAAAGCGTGTGACGCGTGTCAACGCGTGGGAAAGAAGGGGGATCAAAAAAAGGCACCATTGAAACTCGTGCCTATAATTTCAGAGCCGTTTTCTTTAATAAATATTGATGCAGTGGGACCCCTTCCGGGAACTACGAATGGGAACAGGTACCTGATAACGTCAATCTGCATGGCCTCGAAATACCCTGAAGCTATACCTGTGGCAGATATTAAGTCCCCAAATGTGATAGAGGCGTTGTTGTGCACGTTTTCGAGGACAGGGTTTCCTCGGGAGGTTCAAAGTGACCTAGGACGCTCTTTCACCAGTATTCTGACGACAGAGTTTTTTGAAAGGTTCGGAATTAAGGTTAGGCATTCCTCGATTTACCATCCAATGAGCAACCCAGTGGAACGTATGCACTCTTCCATTAAACGCATATTAAAAGCATTATGCGTGGAGTCAGGTGAAGATTGGGAAAAAAATTTGCCTATGGCTTTGTTTGCGCTTAGGACAGTGACTCACGAGAGTACGGGTTTTAGCCCTGCTGAGCTAGTACATGGGAAAAATCTACGGACCCCCCAAACTTTGCTGTACGAAAATTGGATGACCCCAGAAGAATCCGATCCCAACGTAGTTGAATACATACTGAATTTGACAAACCGCTTGAAAAGATGCCAAGAGTTGGCCGGTAAAAAAAATGGGCGACATGCAGGTATACGGAGAAAAGCTCGTGTGTACGATAAGAAACGCGGTGAATAGGCAATTTAAGGTGGGAGATCAGGTTTTGGTATATGGCTACCAGTAAAGCTAACATAATGGCAGTTAATCTGGATGGGACCGGGGGTGGTTATGAGTAAAATCTCGGAAACCAATTATATAGTGGACGTCCCCGAGAGAAGAGACAAAAACACAATTTTTCATGTCAATTTGTTAAAACCGTATCATAAACGTCCTGAACGCGTGAATTTACTATGGAGGAAGATAGGGAAGATGTAGAGGAGGAAGCGGAAATTCCTTTTCCTTTGCGGATCCTACGATGTTTGATTTGCAAGAGATGCTAAGGGCAAGCGAGTTAGAGCAACGCGCTACAGAGAATCAAATAGGAAAATTGAGGAAAGTACTCCAGAAGCATCGGGGCGTGTTTTCATCAGACCTGGGAAGCACAGACTTGGTAACAATGGACATAGAGTTAACCAGCAATGACCCCGTCAGGTCGCGGCCTTATAGGATGTCCCCACGGCAAACTGAAATATTAAGAGAGGAAATCAAGAGATTACTAGATTTGGGAGTAATTGAGATAGGACAAAGCGATTATACGAGTCCAATGATTTTGGTAGAGGTTCCGGGTAAAGATCCGCGCCCTTGCGTAGATTATCGAAAATTAAACGCGATAACACGAACAGAATTTTTCCCGCTCCCAACTATCGAGGAAGTTGTTGAGCGAGTGAGCGCAGTCCCATTCATCACGCTGATGGATTTGACAAAAGGGTATTTTCAAATTCCCCTAACTGAAAGAGCCAGTCGCTAAGGCGGCGTTTGTAACCCCTTTTGGGACATATAAGCCGAAAAAAATGTTTTTCGGACTCTTGAATGCCTCTTTTTATTTCGTTAACCTGATCTCGCAAGTGTTAAATGGCCTAGAACATTTTAAGGCACCGTACATCGATGACATTGCTATTTACTTCCCAACCTGGGATCAGCATGTGAATGATATAGGAAAAGTGTTGGAGCGTTTGGGCGCAGCTAATCTAACTCTAAAACCTGCGAAGTGTAGATTCGCTCAAGATTGCGTAAGATTTTTGGGTCATGATGTTGGTTCCGGGAAACGATCTCCTAGTGAAGCTAAGATGAAAGCAGTGCAAGATTTTCCCACCCCCACCACTAAAACGCAGGTGCGGTCATTCTTAGGATTAGTGGGGCATTATGGCAGGTACATCCCCAACTTCTCAGAAAAGGCTGCCCCTTTAACGAGTGCTTTAAAAGGAAGAATAAAGAAAGAAAAGGTGGTATGGACGGAGGAATGTGAGGAGGCGTTCCAAGTTTTAAACGGTTGTTTGATAAAGAGCCCTGTACTTTTCGCCCCTGACTTTTCAAAAGACTTCATTCTTCAGACAGATGCGAGTGATAGTGGAATGAGAATAGTGTTAGCTCAGGAACATAATGGGGAGGAACACTCAATTCTTTATCTTAGCAAAAAGTTCTCTCGGGCCGAAAGGAATTACAGTGTGGTTGAGAGGGAATTGGCGGCAGTAGTTTATGGTCTAAAAAAACTGTCACATTATTTAAGCGGCCAGTTTGTGCTGATACAGACAGACCATAATCCAATCACCTATCTGAAAAAAAATGATGGGAACGAATGCCCGGTTGACTCGTTGGGCTTTATGCTTACAACAATTTAATTATGACATTAAGCATAAGGCCGGGAAGAAAAACGGGAACGCTGACGGACTGAGCCGACAGGACCCCTAGCGAGCTCCGAGGTTGTTAATTTGTTTTTGGGTAATTAAAAAAAAAGAGAAAAAAAAAAAAGACTGTTTGTTTACCCTTTGCATATCGGAAAATTTTGTGTTTATGTTTAATTTAATTTTTTTTTTGTACTCAAATGGATTTTCCATTTTACTTATGCTAATTGTTTTTAGTTCGGACTTAATGAGTTCACATTTTTTTTTTTTTTTGTGTGTTGTTTTTTTTAAATTTTATTTAAGATAATCCAAATAGAATTAAAAGTTATTTTAGACGTCCTAAATCAAAGAGGAGCATGATGACTTCCAAACTGAATGGGATAATTACACTTGTGTTAAAATTTTAGTTTTTTTATAAAGTGTGCTAAGTTTTATGTTAATTTGTGGTTTACGTGATGCGGGTTGCAGTAAGGTTAAATTTTTGGGGTTGGAAATCTGGGGCTGCCTTTCGGGATTCGGGTGCATGGGTTTGGACGCCCTTGTTTCCGGATTTGGTCCTGGTGTCAGCACCAACTCCCCATCTTAGGGGGGAGGAGCTGTGGCATCCCCTAGACCTTGGCCGAACAAGAACGGCGATCTTTAAAGGGCAGCTGTGGCATGCCCTAGACCTGTGCCGAAAAGGAACGGCGATCTTTAAAGGGCGAGCTATGTCCCGACTCACGTACCGCTGGCTGCGGTTGAAGGATTGACGTGACAGGGCCAATTGTGTCCCAAAACTGGAAGCCCACGTTCGAGAAAAGAGTCTGGAAGCTTCACGACGATGTGGCGCCCGGTTGACACTATAGTAACGCAGCGGAACGGGTGTATTCCGACACTTCGGGGACCTGTCCTTTTGCTTGTCACCGCCGGGCCCAGACACCGCTAAACGACCTATGCTGATTAGGCGCCAGTTACATCGACAAATCAAGGCCTGTTCTGCAGCTCCCGTTACGCGTCACATGCATCGTCATGACTTCTGGGCCAATAAGTAAATTTAAGGGGGGCTTCAAGGCCCAACCCCTTCTTTGGCACAGAGCTTCGTCGACGGACTCGAAACTTCAGATTGCTCTGGGACTTTTGAAACAGCGCATCTCCGGCTTGTTAAAGTCGTGAGAATTTTTATGTATTGGACACCACTGAGGCAACTGTGTTTGCTGGAATATGTTTGTAACATCTTCAGTGTAACTTTTCATTTCTTTTATTTTTTTTACGTTTTTTTTTAATGTAAATAAATCTTTTTTTTTTTTTGTTAACTTAAATTGTCTCACGTCAAGTTTTTTCTAGTGGTGATCCTTCTTTTTAACGCTCGGTTGATTACCAATTACTTCTGTTTGGCGAAGACGTCACAGCGTCCACTTTAAGATAGTTTTATCACTGAATGTTATTCAAATAACACAAAAAAAAGGGATCTATGCACCTTTTAATCAGGGTTGCCAGATTTAAGAACAGTAAATACGGGACAGGCTCTTGGGGGGGGGGGGGGAGAGATTGAGAGATGAAGTCTAAGGATTGAAATTTTGCAACCTTGACTTTGATATTAAAAGTTTCTCACAAGTAAAAATTAAGAAAAAAAAATACACAATGATCACATGAATAAAAACTTCATTTTTTAGCCTACTTTCCCGTTAAAAATAAAAGAAAGACGAAAAAAGTATTAAAAGTAGCTTAAGGGGTTACAGTACCTCAAAAATGACCAAAAGACCAAAAAATTTTTTATTGCTTATTTCAAAAGTAAAAGTTATTTAAAACACTCAGAAAAAAATAGCATTGTTCTAGCTAAATTATTTAAAAAGTTATGAGTGACTTTAGGGCATGCATGCTATGTGTTCTAATGGAAAAGCCAAACTTTAAAGTGCTTTTTCTCGGTGATCAGTTTTTAGTGTTTCTATGTTACTGGAAATGCTAAGGAATTTTTTCTATTAAAGATATAACTTTAAAGCAATATTTTTTGCACTCAGGATAATATATTTAACAAAACTGTGCATTGAATAAGCGTTTTATAAATTACAAAAATTTTTAGAGTTTGTTAAACCTCGAAGAACAAAATTTTCTAAGAATTTTTTACATAAAAGGTCACAAAATATTTTCTAATCAAAATATAAGAAAATGAATGCACAGATTTGTTGAGGTAATCCTTGTGATCATTTCGCAAAAAGAAATTTTGAAATTAGTGCAGAAACAAAAAAGCCTTAGGGTTTTTAAAAAATTGAAATTTTCTTACATTTTTCAAATTTTCAAAAAAAGTTTTTAAAATTTTTAATGTTTGAAAAAAAATTATTGATTGTTAAACAAGTGCAGAATCAAATATTTCAAAGAATTAACTTTTTCACTTAAATTAAAGAAATTTGTTTGAAAGGTACTGTAACCCCTTAAAGCATCTAAAAAATATCGCCAAGTCCAAAAAATATCGCCAAGTTAAAAAAATAAAAAGGTAAAATGAATATCGAAAAATTAAAAATTTGAAAGTAGGGTATTGAGATGGGGAATTCGTGCGTCGGTCGGTCGGTCGGTCGGTCTGTCGGTCGGTCTGTCTGTCCCCCCCTAATAACTTTTGAATGAACATTCCGATTTGGACAAACTTTTTTTTGTTGGAAAGATCTCGGTGAGTACAGCTCATTCCCATATTTGATTTTTTTGATTTGAACAATTTTTGGTTCAACTTTGAGCCGTTCAAAAAAACCGGTCCCGCGATACTAACTTTTTAATGAACAGTCCGATTTGAACAAACTTTTTTTTGTTGGAAAGAACTTTTCAAGGGTACTTCATTCCCGTATTTAGATTTCCGATTTGAACAATTTTTCGTTCAACATTGAACCGCTCAATCAAGCTGTCACCCCTAATAACTTTTGAATGAACAGTCTGATTTAAACAATCTTTTTTTTTGTTTGAAGCATCTCGACAAGGATACTTTATTACCGTATTTAAATTTTCAATTTGAACACTTTTGGTTCAACATTGAACCGTTTAAGCAACCTTTCTCCACCTAATAACTTTTGAGTGAACCGTTCGAATGGAATAAATTTTTTTTTTGTTCGAAAGATCTCAGCGAGTGCAGCTCATTCCCATATTTGAATTTTCGATTTGGACAATTTTTGGTTCAACTTTGAACCGTTCAAACAACCGGTCCCGCGATGCTAACTTTTGAGTGAACAATCCGATTTGAACAAACTTTTTTTTGTTCGAAAGATCTTTTCAAGGATACTTCATTCCCGTATCTACATTTTCGATTTGAACAATTTTTCGTTCAACATTGAACCGCTCAATCAAGCTGTCACCCCTAATATCTTTTGAGTGAACAGTCCGATTTAAATAAACTTTTTTTTGTTCGAAGGATCTCAGCAAGGATACTTCATTACCGTATTTAAATTTTCAATTTGAACACTTTTTCGTTCAACATTGAACCGTTCAAGCAACCTTTCCCCACCTAATAACTTTTGAGTGAACCGTCCGAATGGAATAAACTTTTTTTTGTTTGAAAGATCTCGGAGAGGCTTTCCCATACATTCCCATATTTCGCTTTTTGATTTGAACCATTTTTCGTTCAATATTGAACCGTTCAGAAAAAAAAATTAACATTAGCGTCTACGGGAAATTTAAGTTGAATGTTGATCCTGAACTTAAAGTCGGATTTCCTTCAAACTAACTTTGTAAGAAAATGGTTTTGATAAATAATGTTTGTAACGTACTTTTCTGAGTAATCTTCTGTGAGGACTCTGATTCCGACTCCGACTCCGCAAACATGGCGGAAATGCAGGCTCAGAAAAAAAATTACTGACTGTGCAGACGATTTTTTGTTTATTTATTCATTTGTTTTATTTTATTTATTATTATTATTATTATTTATTATTATTTTTGGCAGACGATGTTTTTTTTGTAACAAAAATTTTTCATTCACGAGAACATTTTATTCTTTATTTATATTTAACAACTGGCAACAGATTAAAAGTGAAATTCGAGACATTTTATTAACGGACGAGTTTTTTTTTCTTTTTTTTTTCTTTCTTTGATAAAATGTGTTTTGATGCTCTTTGTACATTTATTTATTTATTTATTTTATTATTATTATTATTTTTTTTTTTTTTTTGAAAACGATGGAGGATTTTTTCTACGGAGGAACTAACAGTTACACTCTTTAAAAGGTGCGACAAAACTTTATTTATTCGTTAATTACTTTTTACGTGTCTATTTCATCTGATGAAAGGAGTATATTTTGCTTTTCGAAATCAGCTCTAAGTGCTAAAAAGGTACGTTTGACATAATTTTAAGTCTCATATAATCAAGAGAATAATGATCAGATGCGAGAATGCCGATGTCGATGTACGGGAAAGTAGGCTCGTTTAGTTCTTGACAGAACTTCTTGTTACCATTGCATAGTTATTTTTCGTCATGAATATTGGTGGGGAAAGGTTTTCCCCTAATTATTGTGAAAATTCGTATTTCCCCCTTGTTAACCCCCTTTTTCCTGAAGCAGGTCCGTTATTTCAAATTTTGCCTGTTGGTGTGGGGGGGGGGGTAAATTATACCAAAAAAAGCAAAAGCCACGCCCACTTATAAGTAAATACATTGATTTCCAAAACCAGGGAGAGTCCACTGACCAACCAGCACCCGTCCTGATGTCCCAAATGACGGGCCAGCCTTGGCGTGAAAGATATAATAATCGCTTCTACTGATGACTAATGTTTAGTATGTACTTTTTCAAAAAGCTAGACGTACCAATGGGGATTTTGAACGCAAAATAATTTTAATGAGTCATTAACAAAAATTTTGATTACAATTGAGTAGACATAGAATTAAACCTTACTACTTGAACTCACTATGAGAAGTTAACCTAAAACAAACAAAAAAAATCAGTATTCAATATCTTTTGTACAGTTTTGTTTCGGGATGCACCGATTAATCGGCAGTACTGATTAATCGGCCATAATCGGCCACATTGCCGATTCTCAATAATCGGTAAAATCGGGCAAAAAATATTTTTTAAATACTATTCTTCAAAGTATACCTTCACTAAGAAACTAAGATAAATAACTTTATTAACAGTAATAATAATCCTCACAGTTGATATAAAGTTTTTAATAAATTAATTCTCCTACTTTGAATTCATATACATAGACAATGTTGCAACATTTTTCATGTGGCGACAGTTTTCTATTTAGTACAGTGCTTTTAGATAACCTCTAATTTGCACAAATAATAAAAGTCTTGAATTAAATTGCTACTAATTATTAAAAAATTTAAATTAAAATTACTACTAAATTGTAGTGCTCACCGCAGACTGCCACTCCCCTTTTTTTAATTTTATGTCCAATTAACATAACTAACAATGTGTTAATGTAATGTTATTGACAATAATATGAAAATTAGTTCTAAGAAGCTTGATAAAATATCGAAATTATTTTGTGAAAATTAGGAAAATGGGAAAAAAATTTCTTTCGGAAATAAATTATATGCTATTTTTAAACTCGGAATTGTATAAGAGAGAAAAAACAGTAATGGTAAAATTGGTAATATTAAAAACAACTATCCTTATCATTAATCGGCTCAGCGGATTAATCGTCCGATTATCAACGACCGATTAATCGGTAATGAGTAATCGGCCAATTTGCTTATCGGTGCATCCCTAGTTTTGTCCATATTATAACATGATAATTATTGTTATATAACCTCGGAAAATTCCTTTTTTAAAAATCATATTTGCTACTAGATTTTACTGCTGCAATAATTCTTTCTAAGTTTTGATGGTCTTTAGGATGCCATAAAACTCACTGTAATTTATATTTCTGTCGCTCATTGTAAAAACTATGCATCTTTATGTTTTTAAAACGCGTATTTGTTTGCTAAATGGAATAATCATTTAGTTACATCTTTTAGTATAAAAGCGAAGCGAAGCAAATTTCAAAAAATTGAAATTGATTGATTCAAAAAAAAAAAATCTAGTGACTAATAGTAGCTGAACACATATATTTCTTGAAAAATTGAGAAGGGCTTTTTATATAATAAGGCATAGTAAAATCATTTACAAGGAGATACACCACTTTTACAATGAACGTTTGTTGAATTGATTGTCACAATAATTTCTGCTCTAAATGAATAGAACACTAACATTACTTCAGAACAGGAAAATATAACAATTCAATCAATTTTCTTATCACTCTATTTCACATTTTTTGTTTTATTTCATTTTTTTTCTGAAAATAATGTTTGGTTTTGCAAAATGCTGCTTCTAGCCAGAATACGGGACTTTAGCCGTCCTGTATCAAGGCTCCCCGGGACGCGGGACAATATTTCGAAAAACGGGACTGTCCCTTGAAATCCGGGATGTCTGGCAACCCTGCTTTTAATAGAACAATTTTTCTACAGGTTTAATTTGATTTTGCATTTTTTAATGATACAAAAATAATGTTCAATCTCAGGAACATTAAATAATCCCTGAACTATAAGCCCAGCGCATACTACATTTCTTCTGACCAAGCTTTGAAAATTGTCATAATTAGAGAAAAATACAAGTGACATATGAGCTAATATTTAGAAAAGTGCCAATTTGAGTCCCAAGTGAATTTTCACTAGAATTTCAATAACTAGTTAAAAATATAATTTTCCCCAGAAAGAAGATAAGTTTTGCTTTCATTTCATCTAATAACATCAGAAAAAAAAAATTTTTTTTCTTCAGAAAATATTGCTTTTATACATCAAAAATCAGATCGGTAACGTGTCCCAAGTAGCAAAGCTTAGCATGCAAACAGGTCATGCGCACTTTCTAACTTCCCAAAAAAACGCACTTGCACAAAAAACGATTCTATTTTTACCCCTTTGTTAATATTTTACTTCATTTTTGTTTTAATCGATTCCTGATTTTCTAGCCGATGCGAAATAAGCGTGTCCCAAGTTCCGCCGTCAGAGTGGTAACAATAACTTCCGATCTATGTTTAGGCTCCCAAAATCATTTCCTGCACCTATACCACGTGATACTGAGTACCTGGTGGGATGTTTTATCGAATCGTAATTAAAAATTTGCCTTTCTGCATCTAAAATTGTAGGTAAGATTTTTTAAAGTGATTTTATAAAATGTGTGTCATTTGAGTCATCAGATCGGTAACACGCTCTAAAATGCGCAGTTTTTATTATTTTAAAAATTATTTTATATATAAGTGTAGTCCTTTATTGCAAGTGAAAAAACCACGTGTTTGATTTTGGTTTAGTGCGATCGACTCGGAAATAAAAAAAAAACTTTGTCAGTTTGTCAGATCGGTAACAGTCAGAGCGGTAACATTGAAAAACAGCGAATATGTTACAGAACTAACTCAGACGTTTCAGAATTATAAAAAGCAAAAATCATAGGTTTTAGCCATATATATTGAATATTTTTGTTCTTAAAAAATGAAAAGCAATGAGTTTTAGTACAATTGCTTCATTTGTGGTTTGTATGACCTAACAATAGAAGTTAGTAAAATAAGAAAAATTGACACTGCAGAAATTAAGTTAATTAATTATTATTATTTTATTTATTTATTTTCTTTTGTTGCTTCAATTTCTCATAACTTCGCTAAATAACTAGATAATAACTAGCATGCTAAATTTGAATTTCTGATCAAGAAATTAAATTTCCTGCAACTAATTAAAGAAAAGCAAGCAGCAGAGTTGTGTGTTGAAAAAGTTGAAGTTGTGTGTTGTTTCAAAACAAAACAAATGTTTTATTAGCTTGGATTTGGTAATCTCATAATTTATTTTATCTAAAAACCTTATCGTTCATTTTTATTTCCAAGAAATGCATTTTTATAATGAAATTTGATTTTTCAGCCTAATATATATATTTTAATATAATTATCTTAATTCTATGTTAAAAATGCAAGGAAATGATATCATATTTAGAGATGTTAACGAAGACTGAAAGCATAAACTCAAATATGTAACTCATATTAACATCAGATCTGTAACATTCATCAGATCTGTAACGGCTTAAAAGTGAGTAATCTATGGAGGGGGTAAATAACTTCCTTGACCTCCCCCCTTTTATTTTCTTGCATTTAGACCCAATTTAGACTTAAAATCCAAAATTAGTTTTTTTCTGCAAAAAAAATTTTTTTTCAGAAAACTCCAACTTCAAATTGGCACTTTCCTAAATATTGGCTCATATGCAATCCAAAAAAGATTGAAATTTATTCTGAAAAATAAATTTACGGAGAAAATAAACACTTTGTACGCTTTTAAAAAATTAATACCAGTTTTTGCTTCGATTTTCTACGATGCAGTTTTCCTTTTTCAATTTTTTGAGCTTGGGGGGAAAGCTGGAACCTGGAAATAATTTCCTTCAAACTACACACTGTACAAGGATTGGTTGCTTCTATACCGAGCTCTGTTAAAATTAACTTTTGAAAAATTGTTGAAAAAACACGAGAAGTTGAAAAAAAAAATGTTAGGAAATAAAAAAATGTAGAATAAAAAAATATTCAAGAAGAACTAAGTATAAAATTGATAACTAGGTGTTTCTTGGCCGTATTCGCTATTTGTTTTATATCTTCCTTTTATTTTGATTTTATTTTATTTTACTTATTTGTTTCTTTATTTATTTATTGGCTTTCTTCATCAAAAAAAAAAAAAATCTATAAAGGAGCTTTACATTTTCGACATTAAAATTTAGTTCATTTTAAATAAATAACTTATTGTTATCTAAATTTTACAGTAATTTGCATTGTAATATAAATTGGCCGTATACAGGCCCGTCCTTTAGGGGGGTCAGAGGGGGGCAATTGTACCCCCCTGACTTTGAGAAATCAATGTATTTCTATGTAAGTGGGCGATGTTTTTGTTGTTTTCCGATGAAATTGCCTTGTGTTTGTATTCTTTGACCCCCCCCCCCCTGGAAAAACTTGAAATGACGAGCCTGGCCGTATCTAATTATTTTTATCGAATTCATTCACTTATTCCCTCAACAAAAAGTTAAAAAATAAGATAATTAGCTTATTGTCGGACAGTAGAATAAAACCAAAGTTTAAGCGCACATTTTTCAGTTCTTGAAATTTCTTCTGGACGAATCTATTTTATAATGGATTAATTCAAGTGTAGAAAAATATAGCTTTTTTAACCACAACGAAAACAACGTTGATTAATGTGTTCTCCTATTCTAGAAAACTAGAAAAAAAAACTATTATAATAATTCAACCCAAAACAAAACAACATCACAAATGAGTTTCCCTGTCATAGATGTATCGTAGTAGGAAAGCGAAGTTCACGATCAAGGTCAAACCTCAACGAGTTGGCGTCGGTTGATTTGGGAATCCGAAGATTTGGCGATCGTTGCAGTCAACATTCCAAACAAAGCTCGGGCGTTCATCAAATGGGGTGACAGCTATGGCGGGGACTGTTTATCTGGGACTTTTTTTTTCAGTTGGTACGAATGCGTCGGCTTTCGGAATTGGATGTTGGGAATCTCGCCAAATGATGATCTAAATAGCTGAACAATGGGTAACTGTCGGGTTTGACAAACAGACTCATGATACATTTTTAGCTGAGCGTAAATCGAAATAAAACTTGAATTCGTTTCCAACAAATTCAAGTTTTCTCAGTCATGGGTATGAATAAGGCAACCATTTTTTCCTTCAAACGGGATATTTGCCAATGTTAAGCATCTGCACGTGTATATTTAAACAAAAAAAAAAAAAACATTTGTTATTGCTCAAAAAATAACTATGAATCTATATCTATAAAAATGAGTGTATGTATATATATATACTTGTTCTCTATACAAATCCACAGTTTGCGTCAGATTTTCATCAAACTTGACACAGAGGTTCCTTGATGCCCTAGAATTCTCATAGGCGGGGTCTTGAAATTTTAAAAAATCTAAAAAGCTCAAATTTAAATTTTTTGTCAAAAAATGACCCTTTTATTGGAATCTAGCCTATTTATATTGTAATCGAGATAGGCCTTTTAGCATTCAAATTGATGAAATTTTAGATTTTTAAATATTAGTATTTTCCAACAATGATTACGATTAAAGTAATGAATTTTCAATTTAAGGCTCACCTATTTCCTTTTAGCATTGAAATAAGTAAAAAACAATCATAATTCATGTGGACTTTATAAAAAGAGCCACGGATTTGAATTTCAAATTTGCAATGCGACTACAGTTGCGTCTGTAATGGAGATAAGCCTTCAGAACGAGAAACAGATTTATTTCTGAGTTATAATAATTTTTACTTTGTAGGTGGGAACAGTTAATAGAGAAAAGTTAATATTTTAAATTTGGCGGGTGAAATTGATGCAATTTTTTCACTTCCATGTGCATATATTTCATGCCAGTGGACGCGGCAAAGCACAGACAACATTTATCTTTCATTTTCACCTTTTGATAAGACTATTTTTCTGTAAACGTTTAACTTTCTGTAATATTTTAGTTTTTTTCAAAGTTTGTACCTAAGAGACTGATTGATGCAAATTACTTTATACCCATATGAATAGAACTCTTTCAAACTTATTTTCCCTGAATGCTATGTTGTATTAATAAGCACCCGGGCAACGCCGGGTATTAAGCTAGTAATAAATAAAATAAAACAAATATAAATATAAAAAAATAAAAATTAAAATATTTCGACATTTTGAATTTGAATGATGTTTTTTCGCAATGCCGAATTGCGATAGGTGTGTGTGTGTGTGCAGGACATGGGCGCCACCAACCCGAAGGAGCAAGATCCGATGGATACCTCGGGAGGTGTCGAACCGGAACGCCCCCTATTGTAGACTTCGAGTCCAATCTAAAAAGGGGACTGCAGGACGCTTGAGCTAAAAAAGGAAAACAAAGAGTAATTTGTTACTGCAGCTTTTTTTAATGCCGTTTATGATTAACAAAAGCAGAAACGAACACCCATAAGAGAATACTTGATACAATTTTGTAATGTGCAAATTTGTACATTACAAAACAGTGTGTTTTGCGAATGCCCCCTACAAAATAGTACAGTTTATGCTGAATTTAAATTTGGATGGAAAACTTGGAACAATTTTCATACATTTTACTCTTAAACTCAACAATGTTTTGCGGACCGCGATATATGTCTCTGCTTTTTTGCTAGTCCACACATTAGTCATGCAAAATATCACTCCAATGAGTGCATTACACTTGGAACAACATAAAATTGTTAAATAATTACTTAATTTATTGGAGTAAAAGTGCTTAAACAGCTCCACCTACTGACTTCTGTTCGAAGCTTTCAGTGTTCTGTTCTGTCGCTTAAAAGACCGGACATTTCAGTATGTGCGGGACAACGGGACGGGATACTTGAAAATGACACTGTCCCGTTCAAAACAACTCGGGTGGTTGCTCTTGTCATGGATTGTATTTGGGAAATTGTTCCGAGTTCCTAAACGCTATAATTTTGAATAAATTTCGCGCACGCGCACTACCTTTTCAGCTGTTTACTGTACTAAAAATCTAACAAAAAGAGCACAAATGAATTGCAGCTAAAAGTGATAACATGTTACTTGATAAAAAGTACAAGTAATGTAGCAAATAAACCCACAGCTCGATCATGACATCCTGAGACCGCGGTTTCGACCTTATTTTGGACTCTTCGGTCAGCAATAGCCAACAATCGAGCTACAGGTAGATATCGTCTTATTGTAGCCAACATTGCCTTCAAACTGGTATAATTCAACCGCGACGAGATGGCCGGTGTCAATCAAATGAGAAAACGAGTCCATTCCTTAAAATAGGTAGAATTTCTACCCATTCAAATTCCCCCATCAATTGTGAATCCCATTCCTCAATTTTCATCTGCGTATCACCCCTTCCTAAAAGTGGACAATCCTGAAAAAAGGAGGAGTCATAGGCCATCTCTGCGAAGTGTAATTATAGATAAAATAGATTTATCCTACCACCAAGCGTCCGCAATCCACTGAAGCAAATGCACCCCAGCTCGATCATGACATCCTGTTTTTGCTTCAATTTTGCTTTAGCCCTATCTTATGGGCGGTAGCATTGCATAATACCTAGCTTATGCCTTCAATTTTGAGCTGAGCCGTACCGTGGATTGCGGACGCTCGCTGGTAAGGTAAATCCATTTTATCTACCAGTTGGAAGGCAATCTTGGCTACAATAAGAGGATATCTGCCTCCAGCTCTGTTATTGGCTAATCCTGACTGATGAGTCCAAACTAAGGTCGAAAGCGCGGTCTCAGGATGTCATGATTAAGCGGTGGGTGTATTTGCTTTAGTTCTGCTTTAGCCCTGGTTTATGGGCGGTAACTCATTGCATAGTACAAGTAATGATTGAAAGATAAACTATCTGTGCAGTAAGAAATGTGCGCAGTTGCTAAAAGATACTGTTAAAAAATTATAATAAGATTTTTAAAAAAGTAAAAAACCTATTTATTTCAAAAGAAACAAAATGAAAATTAAGAACATATCAGAAAAAAAATCGTTCGAATGATCAAAAGCAAATGAATTCATTTTATTGTTTTTAGTTTGTGAAATTCCTAAATCACTCATGATTTTAAAAGTAATTATGCATACATACCTAACGTACCTAAGCATTTAAAGCTAAATTTAACAATAATAACCTTCTAAAAATATCCAATCCGAAAAATTAGGAAGAAAAGGAGATAAACAAAAATAATCAAAAGCACGGTTGCTATCTGCAAATCGCATAAATAATAGAATGAAAAATGTAAAGTAAAAACAATAAGCAATCTTGATTGTTTAGCAGATTGAAAAAAAGAATATTCAATGGGCATCTGCTAGGTTGAAATGGGTAGAATATTTTTAAAGCCCATTTTCAGCTTGCAAAAATATATTCAAAAAATTTATCAGTGATCTATATGCTTGTACGATACCATGGTTTGTCAGACCATACGGAAATGGATGATAAGTCCCTTCACTCCATTTCTAATAGTAAAGTGGAATTCTGATTACCCGATACTCTTTTAACCGGAACCTCGTTTAAGCGACGTTGGTTCTCTTAAATGTCATTTATTTGGTGCGTTAAAAAAGTATCAGTAACAGAAGACAGCCATTGCTACGGCCAGATCCGACGAGTGGCCGGGTTAGGAACTTATTTGTGTCAGTTGTTAGTTAATATAAAATTTGGAACATGAATTCATTTAACATTTCAGCTGAGTTTTATCAGAAATACAAGTATAAAATATATTTAATATTTAGCGTTAATTTTCAATTAAATAAATGATTGGATTTCAATTTAAATGATGTTTGAGATCATACCGCGAATTAGATTTTATATTCTATCCATTCTATTTTTTTTCTTAAGGGGGGGGGGTTAGAAAAATTTCTTTCATTCATTGCTCTTCTCTCTGTTCTTTTGCAGTCATATAATAGAAGGTAGAATATGACGCACAGAGGAACCACGTACTATCTGATCTTCTTTGGTAAAACCTATAGAGCCGCTATATAGACAGGCCGACACATCAAGCTTAAGTTTTACCACTTTGGATCCAACTTATGAACTTTGACTTTCAATTTTCGTTGTTGCGGCGCTAGGGTTACTAGAAAAAGTTTCGGGACATTGCCAAGCTCTGATAAATTCACCGGAAAAATTACCGAAACGCGATAACTCGCCTGAAAAGACAACCACTCACCGAAAAAGACAACTCTCAATCACGTTCTGAATCCAAAGTGAATCAAAGTCAAACCAACCAAAAGTGAACCTAAGTCAAACTTAATCTTGATGCGCCGGCTCGTCTATATAGGGCCTTAGTAAAACCTTCCGCGCATTTACGCATGCATCAGGTCATCTCTGATCTTACCAAAATAGGGATATTAGGTGGGATAACAATAAGGGGAACAATAATAAAAGGCATTTTGAACCGTATTAAACAACG